>CABFON010000056.1:0-19692 GCA_900683695.1 Echinococcus oligarthrus
CCTTACCGCCGTCTTGACCAAGTCCCGCGCAACCTCAATATTATCAGCACACTTTTTTATAGACTTATGCGTGTGCGTACTCGCTTGCGTGTGTACGCCAGTACGGCGTTGCTATTTATCACCTCTCACTTTTGTAAATTATTTCCTCATGTCTTTTCCTCTCACTCTACCTCCGTCCTTCGCCTGTATTTATAGATTACCGCTTTTTCTGGGTCCAACCCTGGCGGCATGGGCCATCGAGGCACGAGAAATTGAGTTTTCTGACCTCTTCTCTCCACTTCCCACTTCGAAAATCCCATGTGGACCAAACCTGTAGGTTTTCTTGATTCAGCAAAGGCCTTTTATCCATCCTGCTACCGTTATCACTTCCGTCGGTCGGACGAGCATATGCACAGTACTTCTACACTCAGGAAGTTGCATTTGAACGTAATTTTCCTCTCCTAGCATTCTCTTTCTCCTTCCTTTTCACCTTCTTGCCATCACTTCTTCTCTTTTTCTTTCCATCCTCCACGAAACTCCCTCCTTCTCTCCACGCTCATCTTCTGGTTTTGGAGATTTTTACTCTGGATAGATTCTCTTTTCACTGTCTACCATTGCTCTTTGCCCCGACCTGAATCAGGTCTTAGATTCACTTGTTCCTGTTATCTCTCAGTGAATACTCAACAAGCACAAATACAATGTGACCAGTTATGTATATAACATCGTCTGCTAAATCCGCGTTGTAATGGGCAACTTGTCCAAAGCATTCACCTAAAATATATTCCTATTTACTGTTAAAGTTAGGCTTAAGCGATCTATGAACCCTAGCATGGCCAAAAAATGAGCCTTAAATTCTAGTATAAGATTCCTAAATTCTCCTTTTGCTAAGGCCCTCGTTCATTATTAGATAAAACATGCATTTCTATTCCAAAGTATTCACTGCCTTTATTCACTTCCCCTCTTTTATATTCGCATGGCACAAAATTGCCTTTATCAAGGGGAAACTTTGTATTATTTTTACTAGCTCCTCCCGATTTACATAATACTGTTCGAACATGCTTGAGGCCTGACGCAATTCCATGTGTTTGTATGAGTTGGCTTTCCACACTTCTGTGAATAAAGCATATTTAAGAGCTTAGATCGAAGTCGTTTGCCTTCAGATGCTCCAACCCATATCACCGAATCTGCTGGCATGCAAAGCAGTCTTCTGAAGCCTAATTGCTTCCAATGCGGTGTAAATCAACTGAAAGCAAAGCCGTACCATGTACACTAGATGTATAGTCTTGCACCTGACTGTATACGTGACGACGACTTTGCTTTTGGTTCCGAAGCATCTCCTCAAATTCAGCTATTGTAATCTGTGTTTGAAATTCAGCAGGCGTCAAAAAACAAAAAGTGTTACAATATTTATCAGAAATATCAGTTTTGAGATAATTTAGCAAGCAAGCAAAGTGATCGGCCATTCAGGTAGGTTGCATATAAAATCAAATTCCGAGGACATTCTGTAGATACTAATAATCACAATGCATTCCTAAAGTGCCTATATTTAACCATGCAAATAAGATTTCTGTATCTTGTGGACTTATAAGACACACTGAAGTAACATGTAAATCTGTAGGGTTTTTGATTTGGTTTGATTTCCTCCCTTTTCTACCTTCTTACTGCTAAAATGCATCCATGCGTCTTCAAATGCTTCAGTGCATATTTTTTCATGTCCACTATCTGATGTGGGTCGGGTAAATATTTGTTATCTGGATATCAGCACTGCGTCCTAACTGTTCTGTTTTCAAACTTATGCGTGCACTGTGTAAAAGGCAACAATGTAACTACCCATCATGAATAGGAAAATCGCTCCACCGTTTAGTTCCAAAATAAAGTCATCAAAATAATTAGCCGTGCTCAGCTCTGCATCTGAGCAGTTACCATGACTGTGCTTCTTGGGTCCTGAACTTCCCATTTGTGCAGAACCACTAAAATATATAGAAATATGCTCCTAATTCAATCATATAATTCCATTTTATTGACTTTTTGAAAAATCATCATCGGGTCCTAATACATTTCGGATCAGGTTATGTTTCATTTTGTTAGAAGAGTAACTTCGTATTTAGCTGATTACCTGCCTAAATCCACTAAATAAAAATTTAAATTCATCCCCGTACACTGTCTATCAAAGACCCGGAAGTTTATTGCCATATTGTAGAACATTTAACAAAGGTGGTAACCTAGTTCCATAATTTCATGCTATTTATCATGTATTTTCAAGATATTTCAGTGGACGGTTTTACTGGCAGTAAATTAGACGAGAGGATTAAAAAACGTACCAGTTAGTTCATGCACAAATTTTTAGAAATTGTTCAAATGAGGGTATTACGAGTAGTGAATGGATGGATAATCCGTGTAATACAGAATTACCGGGAAATCATTGAAAAAGTCAGGGAATCAGGGGCTTTTTTCATTAAATCATTTAGTTTGTGCGATTTCTTTAATGACATGAGAACCAATATTATTGGTGTGTCTTTGTCTAAGAAAGTCACAAGCTTCTAGATAAGAGCCGGGCTTCGCTAAAACTAATGGCAATAGAATGATTATTCCAACATGCTCGTAGGTTAGTGATTTATTCCTGGAACCTCACGCTTAGGCACCCATTGATATTGCCTTAAGTGATTAAACAATCCGGGTGGGTGAAGCTCTTCTCCGAATTTCTTACCTGCATTATAACTACTTATCACAGCTTTTTCTACAAATTAAGTGTTAATAACAGATAGGGCAGCTTTAAATTGTATCTTTGCAAATTGATGCCCCTGTTTTACAGGCATAACGCGATTTGTAACGATATATTCTATGGGAAGGACTAATGCTTTGTAGGTTCAATAAAGAGGATATTTACTTAAGTGACTTGTAGGTTCCAGAGTACAAAATTTATTCCCACTTGTGTATCAAGGCCTTGACGTAATCTCAATTTAAAAGGCACAAATATAATAATCTCCTAATTTTGTTTCTCACTGATTCTATAACAGAAAGAGGAGTTCATTCTTGGTTCGACTGCAAATCATAAGACAAGCAACGTTTAACCTGAAAGTAGAATCAGTGCATAGATGATGTCTTCAATGGGTAGCGAAGAAGGATTTCCTCACCTTATTAATTTATTCGTTCCGCTGTCTCGTTAACATTTAGAGTCACATGGCAAATTACATGGTTTCGAGAACATGTCTCAATTTTTTGTTGGACCAACTTTGCAATGCTAAATTGAAAAATTCGCCCCTCGTACCAAAAAAATTAGTTACTTATAATAGTGAGATCCTGAAAAAAATATGTAAAAGTTAAGTGCATATAATAGTTCTCTTAAGTGGTGGTGATGGTGTAGGACTTTTTCGTTAAAAGTTCAAGCCCAATTTGCATTTTGAGAGAGGTATAATATGGGGCAAGATCGTTGGGGGCGCTTTAAGATTTTCAAAAATTGGGACAACGTGCTTCGCCCTGTTTGACTTTCGTTAGTCGCAGGTGAATGTAAAATGACGGTTTGCTGTCACGACAGAGAACTTTTTCCTAATCTAAAAATGAGCATGACTACTATCGCCTAGGAACTTAAGTCTCTTAAAATAAATAAAATTAAAACTTTATTTCCTCTGTTTGGCCAAAATTAACTCCTAGCCTGCGATCCAGGATTTATATTTAACTCTGCTATCTTTGGATTCTCGATTACCCTATGACTTGTGCTGTAACACGTGCTTGTTGATTTGTACCTTTTAGGTGATTTCATGCCGATCAGGCGCTACCGACCCCCGAGGATGAGACATTTCTCGAACACGCTTGACCAAAAATATATGTACTTCCTTCATAATGGCTGCTCAACAAGATATGTCCTCATCCAACTTGTCTACTTGTTCCAAGGGCATGAAGGCCAGAGAGAAAGAGACAAATGCTGAACGTATTACAGTGTGGTAGACATAAAACTCATAATCTCAATTGTTATAAATAATTACTTTTTGGAATTATTTGTCATGGAAATGGTTGGTGCATTTGAATGGTTCTACTGTTCATTTCGTGAGCAGAGGACGATTTGAGGCAGTGCAAAAAATATCATTAGAGAATACAAAATAAACTTTATAAACAAATTTCTACTTGATGTCAACGTTGCTTGATGCATGGACTCCAGAATCTTTGATCTCCGTGATAGCAGTGAAAGTTTGGTTTTTCATATTACTTGATTGGCGTAATGGCTTCATGAATCAAACTGTTGGGTGTTGTGGTCTTGTTTCGTTCCTGAATAGGTTTGCAATAATCTTTAGCACAACCGAAAATGTTAAAATTTAGACCAGTTCCTCAAATAAAAGCTCATTGGCATGTGATTGCTGCTATTTCATAGTATGGTAGAGATTTGGATATCCTCGTGTCTTGTGTTGTATTTGTACCACAGAGGATAACACGTTCCAGTGTACACCAGTGGTTCCTTTCTTGGTCGCCTTGGTTGCCCTTAGCCCCCAAAAAAACATTTTTTGATTGTGCGTTTCAGAGAAAAAGCAGTGATAAATCAAAACAAAGGGGACGTGCGATGTCTCATTTTTCTCACAATCGTAAAACCATCCTACAGCCTCTGAGTTACTTTGAAAAGGCCAGATTAGGTGCCCATTAATATGCATTTTACAAGTAAACTATGCATTAATTTACATTTACAAAGACATCGCCGATTATACCACTGGTATTGCTGTCCTAATGAGGTCCTAATAAAAGTTGATGGGGCTACAAACATAGAGGGAATTAAGCTTGTAATGAAATTCTCATGTGTGGAACTACTAAATTTAGCACCACCTAAGACATTCAATCACTAGAGAAGCTCGGTGTATACTAATTGAGATATGATACCTTCACGAAGTACTCATTTTAATGAAAACAGGGGGATCCAAGTAATGCTGATCGAAAAGGAAAAAAACTGGAATACTTTCCTCCAAAACACTGCTTACGTTCACCTTTACTTAAAAAATTTGTAAAATTCCAAAAAGTTATAATTTTACGTAAATTTTTCCGAAGATTATTCAAGTGTCAACGGGATTTTGGCGTAATTAGAGACCTTTCAGCTCGCTTTTTACTTTGTGATCGTACTGAAGGGTGTCGGCACTCTAGCAAGGCTAAGTCCAAACTTTTTAATGCTAAAGTTGGACTTTACTTTTTCTAAGTTTATTCAGTTATAAGTATTTCCCATACCATGTACACACTGGCTTATAAATATGCAATGCGAAGTCATCACTACATAACTGAAAAGGTACTTGGAGATGGAGCAGGCATTTCCGCAAAACACTTCATGCTGATGTAAATTCTTCGTGCAGCAGAGCCTTCACTGTCTTTCGGAAAATAGCGATATTTGGTGTTGGACATGGACAATAGTTAGGTTATCCGATGTGACGCCGACCCCTTTAAAGCACTATAAACTGAAGACGACGCTAAAATTATAAAATTATGCTTCAAAATTGTTAACTTAGGCTTTACGCTTATGGTCATCTTTGGAGTCATTTTGAAATCCTACTCTTGTCAAATTTACGCAGAAAAATTATGTTGGAACCTTAGAAAAATGGTTAAAATTATCAATCACGAACTTGGCAAAGAAAATAAAAAATTTAGCCTCGAGATCTTTCAAAAAAGCAAGCAGCCATTCATAATATTTTGTTCATTGCTACAAAGCAGCAACCGAGCTTTGTAAAACTATATCACTTTACTATTTAAAGCTACAGCTGACCGCCAATTTGCCCTTTTTGAAGGGTTCTTAGACAACCAGGAAGATTCGTGGAAAATAAAGGCTGCACTGGCTTTGCGTTGATGTATTAGGTGAAGTAAAAGACTACTTAAGAGTTTGGTGATGGGTTTTGCATGCTTTTCAGTAATCAAAATAACTCGACCACATTATCCCTGATTTTCAACTCAGTACTATGCTACCCACGAAATTACTGCAGTTGTAAATTTTTAGCAACCTGCGGAAAGTCGCGCTTATACTCAGAATTCGTACAACCAAAACGGTGTTTTGTATAAAAAAAATAAATTTGCAATTTAAATACTGTTTTGTCCGTTATTTCTTTATTGCTTAAATCAGCCGAAAAAGGTGGGACTAGGACATACTTTATGTAATGCTTTGATTTTACCTGAATTTATCTCATTACTTTGTGGAATTTTTTTCACCTTGCACCTATTATTATTTTTTCGCGAGCCGATGCCTTAAATTGCCCTCTGCTTGAGGTCATGGCTTCCCCGCCGAACACTTCATCCACACGTCAAATTGGAAAAAATTTTCGGCACAGGAAATAATTTTGCATTCTTCTCATCCATCATTTGGTATCTGGTTTTGACGTTTGTTTTATTAGTAAAAAACTTAGTATAACGAATTGTCCATTATTAATGAGAAGTCATGGCGCTGCCTGCAGAAGGAAACCAGGTCCTGTTTTGAAGCAGGATTAATTACGAACACTTAAATGCAAAAATTTTCTTCTGATGAATAGACATTGTCACGTACCCACCAGATGTAAAAAAGAACGTACTTATGATTGGGAGCTGGAATTTCCTTGGCCACGCCGTTCCAGCTACGCACACCGCTATTTATGTAGCGTACCCTTAGGGCAGTGGTCGTAAAACCTTCCTTTAAATGTCGAATTGCGCCATTTGTTGGTTTAATTAGTCTGCTTACAGCTCATCTCGTATTCAGTGTGCCTGCGGTTCAGCAAGTTGGTAGATGATTTTCACCTACTAATAAAGACAAAGTATAGGCTCATAAGAGGACGCTAATGAGACACTGAATCAAATCTGCTGTTTTGCACTTTGGACTTGCTGAAAGTGTTTGGATTTTAGGTTTCTCTTGCAGATTTAATACAAGCTTCCTTGAAGGACTTGAAAATCGCGTTAATGATAAACCAGTGCTTTCATAATAAGGATAATGATTAGAACGTGTTCCCACATGGCGTATAAAGGACTTAGCTTCCCATCCATGGTTACTTCCCATCTAGAAACAATATTTATTAAGCAGAAAAATTACTACATTTTGGGGCTTTTATACCAATATGTATGTTTGGACCTACGCCCAAAGTTGTCCTGGGTGCAAAAATACACGAAGAAAGCTTGACAAGGTCATTCGCCAGACATGAGATTAATTTGTTCACGACTGTTGAGTGGAAGCTACTTTCGAGCATTTTATACGTATGTATTTTGAAACTACGAGAAAAATTATCGCCAACTCTCCCCTTGGTTTTATCTCATCAGTAGGTCAAAGTAGCCTAGGTTTTGATAAATTTGCACCTGTTTCAACATCCCCACTGTTCGGCAACTACTTTTGAATCATTATTAACAATAATCCGCCCTATATTTTTGTATTCCTATGCAATATCTGTTTTCAATGATTCAAGGAAATGTTTTAAAAGTTAAACAGCAATAATCAGTGGCTTTCAATAAGTCAACATTTCCAAGGCCTTTTCTCACCTGCTTACTGCATTAAGAGCATTTGACAAGAAATTGGCCAGAATGGGTGTCTTTTCAAACAATTTCATGGACAACCAATATGAAGTAGATCTTTTTGCATGAATTTAAGCGTTATTCTTTTATTAATTTCCTTAGTTGACCGCCTCTAAAATGTAATGTCTGCTAGCTTAACTGCAAAATGGCTTGATATTTTGCACTTACCTTGTGTTTAAGGCATAGTTATTTAATAAATTCTCCTGCAGTAAGGTTCGGAATTGTAGACATAAGCCAGTTGTATCCGAGTGTACCCTCATTTGCAGAAAGGGATAGTAGACAAATTCCACTGAACTAGTGCCAAATGGAATCTTCTCAGTGAGTATCTGCTTTCCTAATGAATAATTATTTAGGGCAGCATCGCAATCACCAAAATAGTCCTTTTATAGAGAAGTAAAGTGCGCACACAAATAATCATGATGAATCAAAATGAGACTGTTAGAGAGGCAGAAGGTCTGATAGACTTTGTTTACCTGCAAAAATCCAACATTTTCAGTTTGGAACGGTTTACAATACCATTTACAACCAAATTAAAAGTTCCCTCTTATAAATAAAATTTTAATCCGGAAGAAGAATTCACCTGACTCTGCTTTTACATTGGTGTGTAGCTGTAAATTTTCAGCAGTGTCGTTCGTGCAAAGTTCAATCATGCATTGAACAACTTTCATGCTTAAAGACTTGATTTTACGTTAACTTGTTTAATGACAAGGCACAGTAAGCAGCCTTTTCTTCTTTGTTTCCTGTTCCTTAGCCTGCTATTAACCCCAAGGATAAGTATCTTGCAACATTACAAATATTCATTTGTGAAATCAAGAGATCAAGGCAATTGCACAAACGCGCTCCATTTCGCCTTAGGTGGATGTCAACTGATTTTCCTGTTGTCGGTGATGCAATTAATTCTGGGCTTTTCTGTTGCAGCTTTCCCTCTTTTACCGAGTTTAACAACCAGAAACGAACTCAAATGTAAGTAATTCAGGTGACATCTCACTTTGTAACATTTCCGCTTGAGCTTAGTTTTCATTCGTTTGATTAAAGCTAGTCCTTATTTGGGCTAAATCACCTGTTGCTCAACACAAAAGAAGTAATTTTAGCATTTAAAAATTTCGAGCATGTTTTGGTCACTTTTGATGGGGATTTCCTTGATTTGTCGGGTAAAAGTCATCTGTCAAGCTGAAGGGACGCTAAAATGTGGTGATAAATAAAAATTATTCTAATAGCATCTTACCATGATCTCTTCATCATAAAATAAAATTTCTGGCATTTGTTTTATTTGAAATTTAAAAAGATGGAAGAGTTTTTTGTGAGAAAGGAAAACTCGGCGAACACCAATAAGTTGCTTGAACACCTGACCTCTGAGACGCATCCTCCCTGAGGCAGCGACCTTTAAGAAGCTGTGACTTCTGTACCTTTGGGCAAATTTTAATGTTAATTGGTCAATATATACTGGTGAATATTTTTATTTGAGTGATGGGACGTTTAAAAAGCTTGTTCATACGATCGACAAATCTCTATTTTCTTTCATCAACATCGCAGTAAATACCACCATGCCAGAGTGGACCTTCCGCTCTTCAGCATCTAACAATATTAAAAGTTGACTTATTCCGCCTAAACAAAAGCTCTCATCCCTCCTCCTAAATGTTACCATTTGGCATCTATAACACTGCATTAAAATTAGCACGTTTATTTTAAGTATGTGAGTTTTTGCTCTTGTTCTTGTTTTTTACTTTTATTCCACTCAATTTGCCTGCTTTACTTAGTCCTTCCTGCATCCTATTGGAGACTAATCGCGTGAGGGTGTTCATTTCCTACGCACTACAGAGCTCAGAATTTCCTTCTGGCTTCTACTTTTATTTAACATGTGATATTGTTCTTCATCATCTAATAGTTCCCATACAAAGGTAATCCTCAGTTAATAATGTAAGAAAAAAATCCCCAGCATAGTTCATTAAGGCAAAAGAGTGAGGCTATTCATTGAAATCCAACCTGTTTTTGTCAAATCAATCTCCTTTGGTCTTTAGTGGCTATAGCGTATGATCGTTTCTCCCCATGTTCCTCTTTAAGTTGGTAGCGTACTGTAGGGAAGTTGAAAGCGAACTGACCGCCATCCAAGATCCACCCCGATTCTCCCCCCCCCTCGATCCGTAAGGATTTAGCTTAGGAGTCAAGACCTGCATTTGTAATGATGGGGTTAATTACCGTAATTCGAGTGAGAACGAAGAGCCTTCGTTTTTAATGCCCTTTTTTTAATAAAGCCGTTCCAAAAACGCTTCTTAACAGGAATTTTGGTCATTTTGTACTTATATGTCGTCAATAGGTGGACTTCCACCTCATATGGAGTAGTTTTTCGTCCAAAAAATGCGTTAGTCTAAGCATTTGATGCGCCCTCTTAACGATCCAATGAAAATTTCACTTCTGAGAGTGATGTAAAATATTCATTTAACTGTATATTTCTAATGGGAGAAATGCTAAATATCACACCACAAACGGTAAGAAATTTAACTTTTGTGTCACAAATGGAAGTTGACTTAGAACCGATATTTGTGCTGTCTATGCAAATGCTCCCTGCTGCAGAGGCGTTAACCGTTGTTGTAATTATGTCAAGCAGTGACCCTTCCGGTTACATACCGTCTCAACAAGCAACTGGTGAATCTCGAATAAACAGCAGTAAAAAAAGAAGAAGGATTAGGTCTATTCCCAGTTTGCCTAGTTTTAGGTGAATTTGCCTCTACTTTCAAGTTACATTGCTTACAACAAACCCAAACCATTTCCTGGCATCCAACGCACTCACCCTTCGCATATAGCAGGAATACTGTTGGGTGCTATCGGTAGAATGCTGCTTGTCTTAAACCATCAGCTTCACTCTGTCCAATAAATTTAATTCTGAACTTTTAATACATTAGGAGCAGGTCTTTCAACAAATAATAAGTCCGTTAAACTTAAGCAAATTGCAATTTGAGAGAGATACGGTTGTCAAAATTTTCAGACCCTGACATTTTTTCCTCAGTAACAAGATCATTCGTCCTAGGTTGCTCCCTCCATTCTCCTGCATCCATGTATGTAATTTCCAATTAATTTGTTTGTGTACACTATAAAAGGCAACGGCAAATGAGTTAAGGAAGTGGTTGTTAGTAAGTTGATGTTTTTAATGAATTAGAAAAGAGTGAAATGTTGAAGTCAGTTTGAACGTACCATTTGGCACTATCTTAAGACAGGCCTTTAACAGACAGAAATAATAAGTCCATTAGTTTTGTCGGCGGGTTCAGAGCCTCATGGTAAGTCGCACTGCAACTGAAATCCACTTCTATCTTCAAAAGCCCCGTAAATATTCACTGTAGCGTTCCTAAATTACCGCCCTTTAAAAACTCCACGAACATCGCAATTCTCGAAAAGACAAACAGATTAAGTGCCAAATAAGTATAAAATCCCAAAGTCGCCCTTTTTGAGGAAGATACCATGGGAAATGCCGAATTGGGCAAATAATAAAGTAGGGAACTGGGGCTTTAGAGTTATTATTGGCCAACGAAATGCATGAGGGAATACCCAATCGCCTTGTCCGGATCAGAGTTGTTTCAAGCAGTGAAGCGATCTGATGATTCGTCGTAACGCGACTTCGGAAGAATAAACTCAAGGTTTCCGATAAATGATTAGAAGTATCTGTCATCCTCATCATCAAACAGCCTGAATCCCAGCCTATTTTTGTCAAAATAGTCATTTTTAAATTCTGTCGCTGGCAAAAACCAGATTCACAGTTAACCATCAAAGGCTTTTTTGATTTTGTGAAGAATTTCTTTATTTTGTTATACAGGTAAACTAAAAATGTTCACATTAAGGTAACATACAAATTTGTGCTTTTCCTTAGATGATTTTTAGGTTCCAAAATTTCGTAAGTAAGTAGGCCAAGCTTGTCTTTTAGCTCTCTCCAAAACAGGACATCATATGATAAGCGATATTGCTGGTTGAAAACCTGGTCACTCACGATGATAAAACTGCCATAAATGTGAAAAGGGCATTATCTGCGCATAAAGTGGAAATATGCCTAAAAAGCCAACTGGAACTGACGGATGAGGGCGCATGTCCTGACAAAGTGAGAACACCTCTGTGGTAGCAGCTCACAAGTGCATAATTTACCGAACAGTTCTTCCAAACTTTCGTTTCACTGATAGCAGGAAATGTACTTTTAGAATAAGAACGCTTCTCAATAATGGTGGCAAATTATCTCATTGAAGGTTTTAGTGAACTACTTATCCCAAAATACTCATTATGCATTTCCTGCTCTTTTCTATTATATTTGTGCGCAAGTGCTTTCTTAATGTGTCGTCAACTTTAAATATTTCCGGCCTAAACTAAACTCGTGATGTCCAAATCAAGGCTAGTTTTAAATGCATTCAGTGGTAATTTGCAAGTAGCAAGTCTTATTCTGCGTTCTAATATCAATCGTCTAACATCCTTTTACACAGCCGTAACGTAATGTACGTATTCCTTATCGGGATACTTAGATCTACCTTAAATCCACTTGATTTTTCGCCTTTTACAATTCATTTGATTTATTTGCTGAGTTGATTTTGCTCCACGTCCTACTCTATATGATGCAATAGTATCAGCATTTGCTTCTTGATGAATGGAGGGCAATAGGAGGAGTGACTGTTGCTTTTGTGGGCACACGGCCTTCGAAATCGTGCAAGTGGACACTTTTAGTGGACTTTCTTTGGTCAGCTATTTTTGGCCTAACTTAATGTGATTTGATCGCCTTCTGGTGATTGGTTCGCCCGCCAGTCGCTTGAGCTGCTTTCTCGACGATCGCCTTTGCCACCGACTTGGCCTCACCTTGCAGGCCCCCGCCCCATGCCCGTCCTACGCGCGGAGTTTTGCACGTTCACCCAGCCGAGTCTAGAATTCAGACACTTTGACGGGCGTAATTACTTACTATTTTTATGCACCTCAGCACTTTAACCTAAAACCAAATATTGGGTGAATTCACGGAAAAAAGTGCCTAACTAAAAAACCATGAATAAATTTGCAAAAAATTCCATATATTAAAACTGCTTCCTCTGACTGAAATGATCCGCCTTAATTAATTAAGTTAATATGAGTAAATAAGTTATCTGCTCCAAATGTTTTTGATGGATGGAAAGAAATGCTCCGCAGCAACTTTATTGTCCACCTTGCAAGTCTGCAATCGTAGCAGTAAAATACTTCTGACTGGGCAATAAATCACCTCGTGTCTAACTCCAGTTTTACACACTCATGACGCGTACCTATCTGCAGGAGGCTAAAAATAGCTGCTTTTGGGGCGTTGGCCATTCATTCTCGCATAAATATTTATGACAGGCTAAACCTATCAAAACTGCAGGACAGTGTAATTTCAGTGAGCTACCGCCTCACCACAACAGACCTGAATTCCAACTATTGCAGTTTTTTGGGTTAAAAGTACATTACTTGTAAAACAGTAACAATTTAGCAGAATCAGTGGTGTCGTGTTTGTTTAGAATCAGTTTTTCTTAAAGCTAGCCTCTCAACTGTTGTTCAATAAGGTAAAAACAAGAGACTATCCTCGTAAATATCCTACTTCAATGCGAATTTTACTCCCAAATGATAGCAAAAGGAAGCATTGCTTAGTTTTTTGGTCTTCAAAATCTGACAAACCTTTTGTACTAACTGTTTTACATTTCTTGACCTTGAATAAGTCTATAAATCCCGCGTAATCATCATTCATTTGACACAGCTTTCTGTTAAATTTATATTTTAAGTTCAATTATAAGGACACTGATGAATATTCATTCCTTAGAAAGCTACATTGCCACTGGCACTAAAGCTCGGCGAAACCGGAAGTACAGTGTTATTACATGCACAAGAGATTATCTGCGAGGTATTTTGCTTGAAGCCATCTGGACCATTGATTACTTCACCCTTTGTAGCATCTCTGTGATGTTGTACATCTTTAATGGACGTTTTACATGTGTTAATTGCTGAATGCAGAGGGTTCTGGGAAATTATACCTCTATCACTTATGAATAGACAGAAAATACTTTATATTGTAATGTGAATAAACTGTAGTAAATGCGCCACTGGGGCTTGACATTGTAAAAATAAAATTCCACCAAATTTGCTTGTAATTTAAGATACAGAAACATCGGATTGAGGCGCGGGAGAGGTCAGTGTATAAATACAGCCAGAGTGTGCGCCCTTACAGCCCAGTTAGGTCGCAGGTGTCCTGCAGAAATTGATATGACCGAAAGATGGGGTTTGGCGAAGTGCAGGCAAGAGGTCATGGCTGCCTCAGGTTCAAAGCCATATCCACAGGAGCAGCAAATTAATAGGTCTACCTCATCCTTCACCCCCTCCAAAGACTTTCGCGTTCGGGATTTGCCAGTCACCGATAGACACTTCATCCACAAAATTCCGCTACGAAATGCTATTTGTTATGGAGTTTTTTAAAATTTAACTTATTCATTTAGCACTAAGGTCATTTATTTTTGATTAAGTTTTCTTCTAACACAGTAAGTAAACAAAAAATCACCACAATTTTATCATTCTGTAATTGAGTCTATTTTAGCCATTCACATTGGCAAATAATAGTAAACAATGAAACACTAAAAATCTCATAGCTCAGTGAAATGACTTCGTCGGGTTAGTTTGTTAATGAAAACATTACTGACCTTGTGCACTGATGAAATAAATAAAATGCAACCATTTTACGAAAACTTACTGAAAGCGGTATAATGCCAGTGGCCCCCTCAACCAAATTTTAAGCCCTAAGTAAACGTAATTTGCTATCAAATCGCTCTGCTCCAAACTCATAGCTATCGGTTGATGCTCGGCATTACTATGAGTTTTGAAACAAACACTTTTTTTCATTTTTATTTAGTAGAACCAAATGATTGGATGGAAAATTGAAAATAGGAAACAGAAAGGGTTGGCAGTGTCATGATTCAGCTAACTGCTTTCCTGAAATAAATTGCGAGGGCACTTGCGCAGCCATTTTTCCTTTGCATACTGCTTCGTTTATTACAATTAGCCTCATATTTTTTTGTTGGATTTTACACTGCTTTTAGAAAATATTCAGTTTAACCACTGCCATTCTTATTTCCGATTTACCCATATTCGGGCGCGGCTTTATTTATTGGTTATGAACTATTCTAAGCGTGGAGTTCCGAGACTTCGTTGAAGGCGAAGGAAAACAAAAAACCTGGGTGGACTGTGTAATATCAACGTGCAAAAGGCCAGCGGAAGTACAAAGGTGGAGCCTCCAAGTGACCCGCTACCGAAGCTGAGTTAAATAAATAATTAACAGGTTGCCTTGGTAACGCAGGATATCGCAGCTAAGTAAACTGTTAAACGAATTTTCTTGTTAAAATCTGATTTATAGCTACTTTTTTTACAACAAGTACTCAAAAAATCCCATTTGTAAGTTTGCTTACCTAAGGATAGTTGAACGGAGCTGTAGATGCAATCAAATTCCTATTGTAGTTTTATTTCCACTTCTGCGTTGGTCCTACCCTAGTGCAAGGCATGGTTGAGATCTGTGCGCCAATTTGTAAATTTTGGTCTCACAGGGAAGATGGGGATTGGGTGAATCAAGTGATCTGTCTTGCACTGCAGTATTTCTGCGAACTCATTTAAGGATGCAGTTAGCTACTAGGCTGAAAGTTGTACAATCGGGTATTGAAAACGACATTATACATTTCCAATTGCATGAATGCTTATGATTTCAGAAATAAAAATATCGCAGTTATTTAGAACTTTCTCTATCTGGATAATATTCAGTTTGCTTTAGTTCTCTTGGTAGCGTACTCAATGCAGTCTCTGAATGGGAGAAAGTCTTTTCTAACGTGAGTAAACGCCTTTAGAAACAACTCCATAAGTCACTATCCCTCCAGTAAATGGGGAGTAAAAGACATTTTGTAACAACGCTTTAGAAAAGATGTGGTCAGAATGTAGATTTTGGACTTTATCCAACTGTTGTGTCATGTGACGGTAAGTCTGTTTTGCCAATAAGGGTGGCGATCTATTACAAAGACTAGGCAACATTAGTCTAAAAAATAGGGGAATTTTTATTTGCTCTTTCTTCGTTGTTAAGTTATTGTCTTTTGGTCAGCACATCACTCTTGCAAAAGGGCTTTAGAATATTTCGTTATTCCGCTGGAAATGAGTGCAGTGAGAAATCTCCCCACTGATGTGTGCAGTCAGTTGTACGTGTTCACTATGCGTGTCGAGTAGTCTTAAAAACCTGTTTCACTTTTCACTGGATTTGATAAAATGTGTTAAATGTCTCTGTCTCTTATTCAGGCAATTTTTATTTTAGTAAAAAAAGGCTGGACTGACTGCTGATATTTTCAATCACAAGTAGGCATCTGCGCCTACCAGTTACATCAATAAGATCATTAAAATTTTCGTGATATCTCAAATTCAGTCTAGGAATGGGGTAGTACTGAGTGCAGTCCTCCCTCAACAGTAATTGCATTTCCTGCAGCAAATTTTTAGAGCTCTTAGCTCCCTACAACGTGGCCAAAAGAGTTCTTGGGCATTGAAAGACATGTGAGTTTATCACTTAGGAAAATAGGATGATAGCAGTTTTTTTCATTTGGCACAAAGTATCATCTCATATTAATCAGTCAAAACTTCGCAATGGATTTAAACCTCGCTCTAGCGATCTGCGCAAAATGTGCCACAGCGAATGTTAAAATTAGTCCCTACCGATATTTGTGTAATGCACTGCTTCACAAATTTTAGTTCAAAACCTTTTCCGGTATTTATTTTCATCCCCCTGATCAAGGAAAAGCGGATGGAAAAACAGACACTAAGATTGGGAATAAATCTTTAAATACTTTTTAGAATTTACAACCTGTACCTGACGCACACGTAGTCACTTTGACAAATCCCTGCACCTTTGATTCTACTTACGAAACCTATGAATAATTTGTTTATTAAGACGGCATTGTTTCGCCTAAGGTGTGGTACGTATTGCAGTTATTTTCATTCCCCTTGATATTATGTGAACGACTACCTATTACAGCGTCCTTTGGTTTCAGAGATGCCATTACACTGTAATCATTGCACCACTTTTAACCTCAGTGGTATCCATAATTTTTTCACAGTCAAAAGGTGTTAAAGAAAGGCAACAATGGGGCGACAATAGTCAGTTGCACATATATGCACTTTCATAAATCCAACTTTGATCCATTTATCTCGTTTTAAAGCCTCCTAAATATCTCGAGTATACCTGAAACTCAGATGTATTGCAAAAGCAAAAGCAATAAGGTAAATCAACAATAATGTATGATAGAAGAATTTTTGTATGCTCGAGTATAATAAATATGGAGCGAAAAAGCAGTCAATTTCTTCGTTTGCATATTTTACTAGCTTCCGTCTGTCTCTCGAGTAACTCTGATTATGTTGGAACTGAAGGTGCTGAGAAGGATACAACAGACTCAAATGGGATAACAATGTGCCAAGTATCTCAATGGTATCAGCAAAATTATATGTGCATTCATTTCTCCCCTCGGATGTCACTGTTTTGTGACATTAATGATGGAATAGTAATTCCAACTTCTTTCGCAACATTCCAAAGTTTTATTATCCCAGATACAGAGTCACACTGTTGGGCCTCCTTCCAAAGTTGCTTTCACCGGTTCTTAACGGTTAATCATGCGTGATTTTACGCGGATTTTAGCCAACTCGATGGTAGAAGAAATGTTTGGCTTGGGTACCATATCTGATGCCGGGGTTGTGTGAAACAAACATCCACGAAATAAGCCTACGTGGTTAATTCTACAAATCATTCTGAGAATGTGTATTGCATCGGTCTGTCTCAGCATACAATAGTGATTGCCGAATGTACTTTAGCGCACCGTGAATAAAAGTTCTTTTCGGGGGGTTCATCTCGTCGCTTACGACACGATTGCTCATTTGAAGCTATAGGATCTGCTTACTAATTCAACTCACATTACCAAAGTCTCGGTAATGTGAAAAATGACGAAGCATGCGATGGTTTTGCCGTATGAAATGCGTCTTCTTAAATGCAGCTGGTGTTTGTGCTGCAAAAGGTGGTGTTAATAAAATGAAATCATAAATAGGGATAACAGCATATTTTGCAAAAACCGGACTTTCATTTGATGATTTCCTACATGGCATATATTATTATGTTTGAAGCAATTCTCCCAAAGGAGGTGGTGTACCAAATAGGAACCACGTGCTTTTGAAATAAGATTTTGCCAAGGGTGAAATCCAAAAAAATTGTTTCGAATGTCAAGCGTTCCTTTCCTCACTTTATAAACGCAAGAATTGTCTTGAGGCTCTTTCAGAGTTGACTCTGATGAGGGTAAACTTGTCTTTTGTGCCTGTGATGTTTGTGGATAAATTTAGCTCTCTTGTCTAATTCGTAGTAGTTCAGCTTTTTCAATTTATTTATTCGTGCCTAGTACTTTTAACACTTAAAATTAATTAGAGGAACTGATTTTTGAGTATAATCCTAGTACCTACTATGGGTGTGGCAGGGTCTCCTGGCTAAAACCTACCCTTGTCTGTCTGTGAGTGTCCAATGAGAACTTTTGGAAGGATTAATTTCTCAAAGGCTAAGGCGGTGACAATTGTGACTGTTATCATTTGCAGTTTATGCAATAGTTGTCAATGTGTTTGAATTGTTCATCTGATATCCGTAGAGAAGAAACCGTCAAACCTTCCCAGCAAAGTTCAATTTTAGTGGACTCGGTAATAAGTAGATCAGTTGTAAGTTAGTGATCGCTTGCTGTGCTAGCACTTTCTGACGTCTGGTTGAGATTAGTTAAAACAAGCTACGGATCAAACTCGCTTCCGGAAAATGCCAGGTCGTCGAGTTCAAGTTTTTTTCCACTTCGACGAACCTTTATGTCTTGCACTCACTTTGGTTTCTCCTTCACCGATCAAAATCAGAATACTATTTTACTAGAACACATATTTTAGTTAACTAAACCACTCCCTATTCAGTCTGTAATCCACTAACATTGAATTTGTAGTCGAGCCCGTCTTTTCTGTGTATTCATGCAATATTACAGCTTTTGGCATGGTTTAGCTGCAATCACGCTGTCAATGTCCATTCCACCTCTGGGGTAGACATTTTTTGATTGGGTATTTCAAAGCACCGGCTTTCCTCGATATTGGAGGTGAATGAGTAGTCAAAATGAATGACACTTTTCTCTAGCTATGAAATCGCTGCGACTATAACAAGGACTTTGTTGCTGTGGTTAAGAAATTGACCCTGTTTTGAATCCATCTGCAGCAGACAGCGTCGAATTCCGATAAGTGCTCTAGGACAATGATTAGCATTTAAAGCTATTGTTGAAACTAATCAACTTCAGTTTATATCATGGAAATTGTTTTTGAGAGGGATTACCAAGGTCCTCGATGGTATACTTTTTTGGGGATGTTTCTTTTTAGAACTTAACGTCTTTATTGTTGTGCAGCAAGACTGAGAAAAGTCATATCTGAGTTGATAGTGCAGTAAATATCCTTTTGACAGTTGAGGAAGTTCTCGACATTAATCTCTATCAAGACAAGCATGGCATTTGTGAATTCCATAAAACGCTTTCTAGTAATCGAGTATTCTGAAGATAACTTAGACGTTCCTGATTTTGGTCTCACAATGAATAAATGGGATTCTGTAGGCTTGGCGAATGACATGCATTTTTGAACCAAATACTCTGTGAAATTATAGCGCTATTTATGATTAAAATACATTAGAAATGGCGCATTTAAAAAACTCAAAAAATCCTAGCGTGAGGAGCTTGTCTATAGGTCGGTCAATCAAGATCCATCACTCCATCGAATCATTCGAAAGTTTCATCTATGGCATTTGAAATCTGTATCATTTTTGAGTTTATCACCTAGGTTTTCCGAAGCTAAGGATGCATATTGTTTTCTACTGTTCAATTTTAAGTTGGAAATGTCAAAGTTCTGTGAGTCTTGAAGAAGTTTTACGCAAAGTGGACATTGGTTGACCAACTTTCCTTTACTTTGGAATAATCTCTGGTTTGGACCTGTTTGTATTTTCTATCAAAAACATGGTCATAGTTGGGACCTATTACCCCGTATCTAATAATTTAGTTGGAAGTTACGTCCATCACAAATGCAAGCCTCGACTTTATCTGTGGAGCCATGAAAAATTAGAGCTGGAGGTTCCTTGGGAAAACTGCTCTTGCTTAATGATTTCGTTGCGCCCGCGATAGCGCACAGGCTGCCGCACATGTGATG
>CABFON010000057.1:0-19579 GCA_900683695.1 Echinococcus oligarthrus
CTGTATGTGTCAGTGTGTGTATGTGTAGGTGCGCGTAGCCTTGTGAAGCAGCAAAAATGAATCTTCCATCCCAGCACACAGGGACTACCTATGATTCTACTGCATAAAATTCACTGAATGCTCTTCCAATTGGCCAACAAATATTGTTTCTTTTATTCAATTGTTTCCAACTTTCTACATAATTCATTCACATCCTTCCGTAGTCTCAGCATAATATGCGAAGATTTCAATTCATTTGGTTCAAAAATAGTAATCTCATACTTCATGTTTGTCTCTGGAAAAAAAACATTTTACTATAGGTTCCACAGAGCCGTTATTTTTTCCTTTACTTGTTCAGTTGAAGAGATATCTTAGTCGTAAGGTACAAATTCACTAGTTTGTTATCGAACTTTTTTAACGACGTGTTTGTAAGACTAGCCAAAATGTCATCAGTGGCTAATTCTGCGTTCATAACTTGAGGTATACAACCTAGAATAAAAAATGCAACTTCTCTAATTATTTGGCTGCAGCTTTTTTGCAGTCACATAACAAGCACACAGACCTTCATACATAATTTCCAAAACGGTCTGTATCCACTTACAAAGTCTTGGATAGTCTTTTCTAAAAAAATATGCAGAGAACATTGGCAAATTGCGTAAGGCTGCATGTGAATAAACTAAATAGCGTAGGCGGAGCACTTTAGGCGCATAGTGTTGGTCCATCTAAACAAGCCAATCCTCCCTAACTGGATAACCGCAATAATGAGAAAAAGCTCGAGAAAATAAAGGGCATGAATGACTAAGAGCTGTGAATCTGATTTGTAAACAAATTTATACATGCGGCTAAATAAAAGCCTTTTAGTTAGATTATGAACATAAGCCGCTTGTCTGCAACAATAACAGGTCTGTCGAGATTTAATGTTTCCCCAATTTCCCCGTATTATTGTGTAACCTAAAGTTAAATAATAAGCCATTTGTAAGGTAAATATATTTAAATATACCTGCAATAGAGTTGTTTACATTAACTGGCAGATGAAGTATGGAGGGAACCATATTGTTACATATTTTATTTTATAGCTATGTATCATAACCGGGCCTCTGAAAGAGCTTTGCGTGTGATGATAAATGGTTAGATAACAGGAGGTTTCCAGATATTTCAATTGTCTGGATATTAGAAAGCTAAGAGTAGGTTTGGGATTTCGTAATAACCCTTTAGGAGATTGAAAACCTCATTTACGGTTGTAATAAAAGAGCTTTTGTTGTATAAGAGAAACCGAAAGGTAATCTATGATGCAGACCTTCCGAAGTGCATAACAAAATGCTTTGTAACACATCAATATGTAAAAAATTCAAAAACGTTTATCCCATTTCGATTCATCAATACTGAGTCCTCGTTTCGGCAAGGCATTCGAAACTGCTAATTGTAAACCTCGGCCATCGCTAATTTAGTTTAATGCTGACACGAAGTTGATGAAAATAAAGTCAAATGTAGTGCATAAAGGTTTACATATCTAGCTGAACCCCTAAAACACTTAGGAGAGATGTAATTGTTGCCTTTAATATAGAGTAATTTTAGAAGTCAAGTGTTACATTAGAACTGGCTTTTCGTCTAAAATACAATATTTATCAACCACTTACATCTGTATCTTCAAACTGCCTTGCTTTGTAAAGCATGCAAAATCTGTTGAAAACCTACGTGCTTTTAGTTTTTCTAAAGTAAGAAATCTCTTCTAAAAATTGGTTGGCTCCCGATCTCAACTATTGCACATTCAGTTGGCTTTCAGTTTGCAAGTCTCAAAATTCAAGGTTGCTGGGAATCTCCTGAATAAATAATTGAGCACACGGTTATGTACACACGATTTTAATTAATCCATCTCCTCTGGGTGCAGTTGTCTTTGACTGTGCCTGTAACAAATGGCTGGTCTCCGTCCGATAAATTAGGTAGAGTTGCATGAAATATGACCGCTCCCTTGAGAAATAATCGAAAAAAACGCTGGGCCCGGTTTTGCACTAGACTCCTACGAGTATTAAACGCATAAAAGAAAATACCGTGTAAGATAATGAACGCTTCTGTATCTCAGTATTTCTACGCCGAATTTGAAGCGTATATATGCCTATTTTATGGGATCTTGAACGTTAGAAGAAATTAGAGTCCTATGGATTAAAAAGTTGAATTTTATTCATAACTACTCATGTCAAGTTAATATGGCTGATTTTTTGCATCTTCCTCGACTTAATCTAATCTAATTTTACTCTTAAACAATTATTAATTTTGTGAGAAGAAATGATTTTAATCCAGGAGAGCTGATCCTTTTTGGAGTACTTTTGGCAAATATCTGCATAAAATGCGACAATTTATTGACTGATCTTATTTATCATACATTTCCTATGATTTTCATGTTTTTAAGTAGACACCTTTCGCGTTTTGAGAAAATTAAAAGAAGAAAGCAATGCATTTGTTCGCCTTCGCAACTACTAAACACTATTACCCAATCTTGCTAAGTTATTCAATCCTCTATTTGTGCCGTCCCCTTTCAAACTACTGAAAGAAAGATTAGCTTAGTAATTCTTTCCATATTGTTTTCGAATTGTGCGTGCTAATGAGCTCAATTAAAATTTGAGCATTAATGGTCCTAAGTAATATGAGAATCTTTGCAATCTAACTGTCGGGTCAAAAACCTGATCATTTAGACCAAAATATGCTCCAAACAAATTCATCAACTTTACCCAAGGCTAATGAGAAGTCGAAACCAAAATCACATACACCAGATTGGTTTCAAAACTACTTGGGTGGATTGTACTGGAAAAGTGGAAGAGAATTATCTAGTATTGTTACTAAAAACTTACAAACTCATTATTCATGCCAGTAAGTCATTGTGGTTACTGTATTGCACACTGCTGAAGCTTGTGTCAAAAAAGCTCCGACTTTGAATAGATTGTTAGCTTTACAGTCCTATTTTGACAAATATACCTTTCCTTGCTAAAGAGCTCATTTGTTTCTCTCGACACCATCCACGCTTTTCTCTTCTCGTAATTGTATGTCTAGTGACTGCCACATGAATTATTTAAGACGTTTTGA
Organism: Echinococcus oligarthrus; assembly: GCA_900683695.1. Classification (NCBI taxonomy): domain Eukaryota; kingdom Metazoa; phylum Platyhelminthes; class Cestoda; order Cyclophyllidea; family Taeniidae; genus Echinococcus; species Echinococcus oligarthrus. Next base: position 3,058 of record CABFON010000057.1, read on the forward strand.
GTATTAAGGAGGCCTATGTCCAGTCTATCTCCACGAGACGGCGTAATAGTGTGACCTGCAAATCTAGCATTTTGTTAGAAAGATTTTTGCTTTAAACAAGTAAGCATGCGAAAAATAAACTTAATTTCTTTAAATCCTTTGGTTGAATTTGCTTAACACTTAAGTGCGAAAGAGATAAAGAATTATTTGAATTTATTCAAAAAAATCCACCTAGAAATTGAATTTATTGACCTAGTCCCTTTTTGTAGCAATAGGTACGAAGACGTAAGATTGACACATTAAAAGCCATTTTCAATACCAAAACAAGTTTTTCATTTTAAAAAATCATGCTCAATTCGTTCCATTTGGCACTGCTTCACTTCACGTTTTAAAACTGCTCCAGTGTGGTAAAGACTCGATATTTAACTATTTATTTAGGATTTATTGAGTGAAATGTATAGATTTCTCTTGACGTTTTAGATCCAGGTTTTAATTTTTGATATTTTTAATAATATTTACAACTCAAGCGCTCTGTGAATCTGCGCTTGTTTGAAGATACTCCAATGAATTGAAAATTAAGACCAAGCTAAGCAAGGACACTAACATTTAAAACTTAACGATTTACTTAATTTTAACCAGACAATAGTTCAACCTGCCTGAATTGGCTTCATGGTTGTTGATTTAAGCAAAAATTTAGATCTTTAATGTCATGTAACATGCTTTTTCACTACATTTGATAGTTTTGTCCCGATGCTTCTTGGAAAGTTAACCGTTTAAACCTCAGTAAACCAGCTACTCTTTCTACCTCTATCTTCGTTTCAATTCTAAATTACTACCTGGTACTTCAATAGTAAAGCATCTCAGATATTTTGAATGTGGTTTTAAATGCTAGCTGAAATTTACAGCTAGAATTTTACCTTACTCACTTCGTTTTACGGGAACACTTAACGTCACATGCAAATATCATCCACTCGAGGCAGGCACGGCTGCGCGTCGTTTCGTGTTTGTTGCGAGTTTAGCCCTCCCTCTTTCTCAAGGCACTTTTTACAGTAAAAGTAAGTTCAACAGGAATTACGCTGCTTTCCACTCATTCCAATTCTTTCATTTCCCTTCTACGTTTTGTGATCGCGCAGTTTTTCCCCAAAGTATGCGCAAAATTAACTTCAATTATTTTCCCATAGCTGGTTGAGCTAAACTCACTAGTCTTTGATTTCCGAAAAGTCCATTGTCCCTTTTGCTAAAAAATGTAAACTCTTCAATTAGGTTTCCATTTCCTTTATTTCCAACGCATTGCTGCAGAAACAATATTTTGATTGCTAAGAATGAGTAAGATGCATAAGGAAACCAAATAACCTATCGTGATGTTTTTTTCCAAAAATGAGGAAAACCACAGACAGAAACATAAAGTGTTTTGGTTGTTAAACCAGTCACTACTGTAATTTATATTCCTTTCCCAACAATAAGTAAGCTTGAGAATTCCAATTTTGCTAAAGTTTTGCCTTTGGAAGCAAAAATGTTACCCCTACCATCTTTATTTTAATCTCACTTCCACTTAACAAACATTTATTTCGCATGTGCTTGTCTAACACCAAGAAAATGTAATGCTCAATCTAAATAGACCACCAGGGGATAGAGAAGATGGGGATGAAGGCAAGGTTGTCTGCCTCCCTCCCATCCTAGCGTGTAATTCTTCTCACGAATAGGTTCACAGCATGAAGTGATAGCTGTTCCATTATCCTACAAAACTGAGAATGAAACTTTATTTTAATAATTTCACTAATCCTTGCTGTTTCATCGTATGTACTACTTGAACGCCCCCTTATTGTGTCTGGTTTCATCTAGTAGGTAGATCGCAGGCGCAGTTGTTCAGCCTTCAGAATTCTTGGTGAGCAACTTCGTCTGCACTCTGCCATGCATTACCGCACAGAGTATAGTATTTGGGCTTTGAAGTGGTGCCTTAGAAGTATTAGGTGGGTAGTAGATCGTTCGTTCTCCTGACCTTAGTATGTAAAGACCATTACCCATTGTAGCCTACCAGGCCCTCAATCAGCATAGTGTATAAAAACGGTGCACTTTTATTGTGTATATGGAAAAACTGAAGAACGGAAAATTGATGGTCTTAAAGCTTTTTGTTATCTATCAATGCATGGCATGGGTATCCATTCACCCAGCCTCCATCATGACAATTCCTTCCCAGTTGATGAAGGTCTAAGTACTTAATTTCAACACTTACCATAACTGAATTTTATCTTTGGAGCGTTGATCTAGAAGCTGTACGTAATGCCCTATTCCAGCCAAGTATAAATAGCTTTTCTGAGCATTAAACATCCGTTTTTGAGCATTCTATTACTGAGATCAAAAAAAGAGCCACTGCTGGACATTAATGTCTGTTACCAGACTCCTTCTTACTGCGCTATGGCGAATTTGACAAGAAGCTTCTGCAACTCTAGAACCTAGTTTTATTATGTAAACTAGACAAGCGCTACGCATATTAGGTTTGAGAGCTATTTTACGCGAATTCGAAATAGCAGAAAAGATGTACAGGGCACAGGAAAGAGCACGTGTCGTAGATTGAGGTGTGTTTGTATTATATTGTCTAGACGTTATAAAGCCATTACATCGGGCTGTGCCGCAAAGACCACGAACGTTTTTGATCAGTCGAGAGATGTGAAAATGATCGGCTTCCAATTCTCCTGACGGTGTTAAAATGCTTTTCCATAAGGATTTTTAAATCAGAACCAAAAATGAATTTTAGATAATCGTTGCCAAGTCGAGGATCGGAAGTACCCAATCATTTATATGTAAACTCATAGTATAATCGGTTATATTCAACGATAAAATCATATTACAGCAGCAAGCAAAATAACTCAATTCGCCTCAAAATCCGGTTCAACAAACATTTTAAGGGAAATATCGCCCATAAATTTACCGAATTTCCAACAAATCAAGTAACTTTCGATACGAATCTTTGTTTTATAGGCAATACAAAGCGTTTAAGGTTTTAATCCTTATTTAAGTCATCAGTTTCAGCACGTCAAATCGTTTCCAAATTTATTTTCACCAAGCTTTGATCGTCAAATTTGCACTTGAATGTTGGAATTTCCATTGGGCTACTCAGTGGTCTTCTCCTCCACGTGGTCAGATGTTGGAGCCGGTGTCTAGCCATTCTCCGTTTATTCGATAAAATAAAAAATTGGGTCCTATTTAGCCATTCAAATTGCAGTCCTCTGACAAGTGGTGCCAGCCATACATTTGCAGGACCTTGGTGAAGAATCGTCAGAATACGTGTACGCCCCCTTCCATAATGGCATTACAGAAAGGTAGTCAAATACAAACAAAAGTCAATTTGAGTGAATGGTTGAGACCAAAGTGTCGTTATCTCCTAGATTTTCGAGAAATATAAGGACATGACCATTATAAAAAATGGTTTTGCACTATTTAGGCAGTTGTATGCTTAATCATAAGAATACGCAGCTTGATTAACACGTTTGCCTCCAGCGTCACACATATGTGACGCCAAAGTTTCCTTACCCAAGTCTTACATTACAAACACGTCACATGTCCTGTTCATTAGGCCATGGTAAATGATCGCTATACGTTGCATCGCAAACAGAAGGGTTGCAGTTAAAACGGCAATAGAGCTGCAGGATATTCTTGGTCTTAGTGCAGCTGAACTGTAATGTTTTTGAACTGCAGTTGATTTGGTAGAAAAAATTTATGACAATTGTTGTCATGCCGAAACAATAAAACATTAGGACTGTGATGGTTCACTTTTCCCTTATATTCTGGTAGCGAATGGTCAACTGAGTAGTCGAAGTATGCATGAATATTTTAGTTAATACTTACTTTCATTTGAAAGACTCGAGAATAGAGACCTCACTTAAAGGTAGTAGAAATGCCATAATTGGCATTTTTGTGCCAATTATTTTTTGTGAAAATAATGGGTTTCCAAGCTAAGACATGCTTTCATTTGATTCAGAATCATACTCTTAAAGGGAGGAATCTTTCATTTTCGCCCACTTTTCAAGATATCTTAAAATCCGTAAAGAACTTTCACTTGATTTAGCTGATAATCAATTAATAATAATATTTTTATTTTACTCCTGTCAATCTGGTGTGCATTCAGTGATTTTCGGAGATTTACAGTTTTCCACCAAGATTTGCACCCACACGTAACTTTCGGCAAACTTCGGTTTTGCCAAGGACCACAATAATTTTTCGATGGATTTCATTTTACTTCATCGTTCCCTATTATTCAGATGCACCAGGTTGTTTGTGAACTCGATTCCATGGATGCAGAATTAATAAAATTTAACTGATCCATCTGGAAGAGGGCAAATGCACACACAGACCAACGCAAACACATTTTGGGAGGTACATTGTAATGCTTCTTCAGAACTATACCATAACTTTATTATTTTGTTATAACCAATGTCGATCCTTATTTACTGACTTGTTTGCGTTGGCACGAGGAAACGCCATACGGTTTGCCGAAGACTGAGGCTACGTCATTGAGACATCTTAGTCACTTTTACACTACTTTATTGACCTTGACCTTAAAGTAACTGCTGGTACATTTAAAATGTCTAAAATTTAACTCAGCCAATCAGGAGGGGTTGGACTTGCGTTGATCTCTTGGATAATGGCGGAAATAGCCACAAAAGTATGAGCTTCTAGAAAGTCAAACAGGGACTTTTTATGAAGTCAAAGGCATTTCTAGCATGTCCATTATCAAAAACTATCTCAAGAAGTCGGATTCTTGCATTGTCTCTTAGATATCTTGACTTCAAGTTGCCATTTCGTAATGTCGGTGGAAATGAAATGTTCACTTTTCTCGTCATGCTTCGCCACTTTCCGACAATCAGTTTAAGACAGAAAGGATTTAAGTGTAGACAAAAGCCAGATTTTTAATTGTGTGAGTCTGACGCATAACGCGACTTTAGCCCTGTTTTTACCTTTACCTGTCTAGAAGATAGCGATCCTTACCCCTTGATCCTTTGAGAACTCGATGATCCTGCCGAAATAATGATATAGTTACCAAATGTAGCATATCAGTAAAATCTGCCACAGCTTAACATAGAGTTAAGTCAATAAATGCAGTTAAACTATCGTAAACCTTTTGACCGTTTATTTCAAGTAATCAGCAGTACTAGGAAGAAAAGGAGCGCTTTAAAAATACTTAAATATATTGAATGCACGAAGGATATTGCGTACAATTAACCAACTTCTAAAGTCGTGGAATGCATAAATATCATTTTAGAGTTATTGCAATAAATGCTTCCTCTAGGTTATATGGCAGCCAGTTTAACGAAGCCCGTAATTCTGTGCCTCTTGAATTTTCGATCGTGGTGTGAGGACGAACTCCGTACCTGAATTAGTCGACCTATGCCAATAGTAAGTACTAGAAGGCAGTCTTTGGTACTTGTTTAGGACTCCTGGCATTATACTCATCGTATTCCACCACCCCTTGGTTTTAAACTGACTCTTACCTCTCTGGCTAGGTCGTGAGCTTCACTAGCTTTACGCAGCATTCTTCGAAGTCTGTTTCCTGGGTTATTCGACTTTCAGGGTAGCCGAGAACAGATTTGAGCGGTGTGCGAACAGTCACTCGTGACTTCTATTCTAGAGATCGATTTTGAAGCTCTTTTAGTCATTTTTTGAAGTTGGTATTGACGTGGAATGTTTGATGGTTCACCGACAGGGCCAACAGCGTCTATACCTTGTCATTTCTGTAAATGGCTTCAGGCCTTAAGTCTTGATCGGAAGAGTTGAATGGAAGAGAACATTTTATACTGTGTGAGACACTATGGGAGTAAAAGTAGTCAAAATTTATGGGTATATGAATTTCATCACTCTTAGTTGGGAGATGGTGTCGACGGAATTGCGAAATTAGTTGAACCGACCACCATGCAACCAAGAAGGTGCGGCAAATCAAGCCTGTATTGGACTACAATTGTTAAACAGCTTGACAGTAAATTTGTTAAATTTAAATAAATAGACGATTACCTTACCATAAAATGAATGGCCGCACAGAAAAAGCAAGCAATTTCAATTGTTATTATCTTCATCTTCCTCTCTCTTCCAAAACTAAATACGCTGAAGCACGCACGGGCAAATTCTTATTCGTGGTGAACGAAAATCGCAAAACTGAGCCCCTTTTTCTTTGAGGAGAACAAAGCTTACATGAAAAGTTTAAAAAGTAGGATTTGTCATCAGTATTGCACTGCAATACATTGCTTTGCTTGCGCTGGGTCGGGGGGAGGTGAAGGACAATAGAGAAGGGAGTTGGTCTGTAGGAATGCCAAATCTGCTGTGTCGCGTGTCAAGGATAGAGGGGATAAGGGAAAATATCAGTGGTAGGCTTGTATTTAATTCTAGCGTTGACGATGATGCTATCAAGAGAATGATGCATTGAGGCAAGGAGGGGGCTGTATGAAGGTGGGAAGCAGCGAAGTAATTTTTATTTATTTACCTACACTTCCAAAAGCCGCTCTAAGAATGGCACTGATTGTTCCACTGTCATGGCAAACGATAGCAAATTTTTTCAGATTTGGCGTTAAATATAGTTATAAAATGAAATCACTTTGGAAACTCCTGTTACTCTCTTTGTTGCACACCATTTTCTTGCGATCGAATAAGTACTTCTTCCAAAACTACCATCCCTTCAGCATCATCAGTGCTTTGTGTTTGTCGTAGTAACCTGACAAAAAGCAGTTGATGTTATTTCCAAGGAATTTGTTAGTAACGATATTTTGAAAAGTGGAACAGTCCTTTGTTGCTATTTTTGCTTTTTGTGCCAGGTTGTATTCGGCTGATTGCAAACGCTAAGAAAAGCCTGAAATACTAAAAGTTGGTGTCTAAAACACAAGCATACTCAAATTTAAATTTTCTTAATATGACCATAACATTCGAGAAGTGGATTATTCATTAATGGTGATACACAATTCTTCTAGCAAATTTGCACGAATCCGGATTTGACGCATTTTATTCGACTGACTTTACACGCCATAAAAATTACCATCAACACCACCACCTAGGTTTCTATCAGATCAAAACCAACAAATTTGCATTTCCGACACGGGATGGTGGTGTTAGCACTAGCACTGATGCCGTGATACGTCACACCTCCTCCTGGTACCTAATCATTTTATCCTGATTTTTGGGTAATAAAGAATCCGCAGTGCTCAACTAGGGAGTAATCAAGTGGTTCCTATGAGGAATCGAGGCAAAGATGTACGATACACTATTTCGGCCCGCAATCACTCATATCTGCCCACTCCCTCATATCTTTCAGTTGTAGTACCCATGTTTTAAATGCGGAACTATCCAGTCTTCTGAGCTGATTCTTCTACCCCACTGGCAAAGATCCTTAGTATCGCTTATAGGCACGATTATAAGAGAAGAGTAAAACATAAAGGAGAACATTTTGAAGTATGGTACACATTGTTCTGCGTAAACAAAGGAGCAAAACGGTAAAGCCTTAAATCAAAATTATTCCTCTACTTTACAATTGAACTCGAGTCGCCACTCTTTTGTTTATATTGTACATAAAGTTAATTTATTCGGACATATGCATTGTACAAATGTGAAATCTTAGAAATTTTGGGATATTTTTTGTTTTCTTGGGAAAAACCATCTCTTTTGTGCTATTAATGCTCAGGTGGCAATTAGGCAATTCAATTTTACCGAATAAGACAACTGATTTGGTAAACTTTTCGTTTCGTAAATTAGATTTTCCCAAAAATTCCTTCACTTCTTCTTATGTATTAAGAAAATGTTCTCAGGAAGATATTTACTCTGATGTGTCCACTTTGACGGTCTGATATCTTGAGTGTTGACAGATGTAAGCTCCGTTTCTCACCAAACATACTTACCTTGGATTGACACAATAGTTTTTAATGCTCGAAGGTATTCAGATTTTATTATTTTGATAGACTAGCTCAGAAAATAGTTGAATTCAAATATGGAAATTTCGGGGATTAAGGGAGCTAATTTGCAATAATTTTAGACCAGTACTTGAAAGGACTAAATATATCCACCAGGGCAAGCATATTTTAAAGCCCTAAAAGGTTCCAATTGTTAATCAGTCTCAGTGCAATAAAATCTTGCTGGAGCGGTTTTGTTTAAACATTCTATTACAGCAAAATTGAAAGCACTTTAGAGTTATCCTGAAATCTTTGGCAATCGTACATGGGTCCGTCCTTGGATCCACGGCACTGACAGATCATACTAACATACTGGACACGAAAAAGTGCCATGGATTAATTAATTTGTTAATGAGGCGGTACTGAGCCACATGATCGTGGAAGCCAATCACACTATAGTTGCGATCAGTGAAATCAACTTTGTAGGCAATATCTCTAACAAGAAGAAGTGACTTCCAGACACGTATGGTTGTCGCGAAACCCATCAGTCCAGCTCAGTATCATTTGTATTTTAATCTATCAAACCACATTACCCGAGGGATTTGGATGTAAAGTAAATACTGTATCATTATTCCGCAGCATGTGCTTTTTATTGTCTTGTCTTCCGCTCTCCAAATCCCAAAATAGACCATTATGAACTTTAAATAACCATCTAACTTTGTCTTGGCAATTCAACAACAAATGAGAACACACATTTGAAACAGAGGCTAAAATTGATCCCCAAGTTTATCGTATACTTTTCTTGCCCATTCATAAATCAAGCTACAAATACTTAGTTTTCAAATGATTCTCAATCTTTCTAATACCGTCTTTCTAATATTCATTCCAGACTCTATCAAAAATTACTATAATAAAGTTTTTTAATGCATCTTTAGCGTTGCGGTTAGAACCATGGAAGTGCATAGGTGTATCAACAACAAGTGAATGTAAAAATGCGACATTCACTGCTATGATTTACTGTTAAACCTATTTCTTTCCCAGTTAGGAGAGGGAGAGGAACTGCAAAAACGTTTCATCATGCAGATTTTGACCTACATAAACAAGATACTAAAGGACCAGGCAAAAGCTGATAGAATCATCGACTGACACGGGAAGTTTTCATATACTTGATTTTGAATGGCCGACAAACTGTTCTCGCCGTATGTATTTGTCCACTAACTGATTTCAAGCTTCTACTTAAAAATGTTAGTAGACATACAAAGGTTGTAAATATTTAAACAAGGCGTCCAAAGGAAATTACAATTCAAAAACTAATGATTTTAGCACCGGATCTTTTGTATAAAATGGATTAAGTTCACCAATTCAGAAATGTATAACCTGAGGCACGTTTGCGAGTCACTACTTAAAACGATCAAAAGGTAGTCTATATAGCCATACATTACTAGGTTCTTTGGCCAAGCCCGAACTAAGTGGTTAAAGAAGTTTTTGGAAGTATTCAAAGATACTTATATTTGCAGTGACACCAACAATTGGATCACAGTTCCTTAGGGCCAAGACCAGTTGCGCCTTTAAATCACAATTATTTCTTTTCACGCATACTTTCGATCGAAATTAACCGACTTCCACCCTTTGTACCTTTTTTACTTTTCGAATTCGTAGCATTAGAGAAATCAAGTGAAAAAGTCGGCAAAGAAGTCGGGTGCCGGAAACTAACCATTTTAATTCTTTAATCATGACTTATAGGAAAAAGCGCATTTTCCTTTGCACTCTCTTGACATACTACCCCATTGATTCGTTAATAAACGCAACTCCTTGAATTTTCGCCCTACCTTCCTACTTTAATAATCGCAATTATAACTCCGTTAGTGAAAGATTTGTTTCAAATTAGAAAACTTCGAATGGAACTTATAAAAGTAACTAATTTACTGGAGTGCCTATTAAGTTGTTTGTGGATGTGTAGGAAGTAAGGGGTAAGTGCCTGCCCCGCCTATGCACCTTAGCAAAAAGGATCCACAAATTTGCCAGCCTGAAGGTTAAGACAGTTAGAGGACAGGCAACCAGGACTGCTATTTAAGTAGCCTTGAGATAATAAACACGTCTATTAATTAGGTGGCCTAGTCACACAAAACAATGTGTGAACGAGGGGTGTTTACCTCTCCACTCTCTGACTCACGCAACACTTTCGAGTGAGAAGTACTGGAGGAAGCGGTCCATCAAGGACCGTCCTTCTTCTCCTTTTCCTTCATTGTTGCCAACATTATTGTGCACCAATCACTACCATAATCCGCTATTTTATGTTCCACATAAACGTGACTGCATTCAGCAACTGTGTTCAGCCCGTGGCACAGCTTCGACGATTAGTGAGTGAAGCCAATATTCCTTTGTGTGGGTAATGGACATCTTCATTGAGCAAGCCTCTGGCTGTCCGTAATGATGCTTTACCATCTGCTGGAGTTAAAAGCACACTTCTGGATGTCATGTATGGTATGCGGCCTTTAATTAACTCTCGGTGGTGTTATAATTCTGTCCTTAAGCCAGGATTCTGTCGCTGACACAAAACTCAGGATGTAAAATTGGTATATTACTCAAAGGCACATATGATTTTGACATTAATCGAGTTTACGGAAGCCATTCTCGATGTGGTTTTAGCGTTGTTAACTTCCAAGTATGCCGTAATTCTTGGATCCACTAAAATTTTAATATGTTGATGGTGCAAAGAGTTAAGAGGCTAAGAAAATGGTTTCATTCGTCTGTATTCTGAATGTAAACATTTCCATTGTAGAGCTTTTGATCTTGATGACAAGGTAATTAGCTGGGCTTTGTGTGCGTTTATACAACCTGACGTCAATTTAAATGACATTAGATTATTAACATTCAATCTTATGTTGATCAACACAGCTCAAATTATGGTCTTATGTAGTCGTAATTTGGCCTTTTTTAAGTGTAAAAGGGTCAAGTTTATTTAGCCTACAAAGAAATTTTAATTATCACCTAGGGCATACTACTGCTTTTGGAAACAGACTAGTGGCATAGAAGTTACCGTAATAAAGTGCTGCAATGTTCTAAAAATGCCTACCAATAGATACCTGTCGACATGTCGATTGAAAGCACCGCTGTTGTTTACACGTTCTTCGAACTGCAGTGGTAAGTGCTTGAACTTACGATACTCAACTAAACCGCCTAAGTTTCTAACCCAGGCATCGGACTCAATAAAATGTGGCCCTGTTAATGGATTGACCGACTTAGGTTTTTGGAACTGTGGTTCATAAGACAGATGGCCACCTATAGGTGTTATATACACCTTGACAATAAAATAGATGAAGGCTACCTGTGTTAAGCTAACTCTATAAGTCGTGGTCTAACGAAGTTCATTATCAGACCCTAATCAAGGCACCGCTTAGAAAGACATATCATCTATGCCCTTCCAAGGGTATATCAAACTAGAGTAATAGTAAGCACATATGGAATTTACCCAATTGTGAAATCTCCCTGAGGTGAGCTGCTTCAACCAGAAGTTCACCTGTGTCGATGCACGCAGTGACGATAATATAGATAAAGGGGAAATAAACAGCTGCCGCTACCATCTATCACTCTGCCGAACTGGAAGTGAAGGTAGAATAAACAGACAGAGATTCGCAGAAATATGCAAAAACCCAACAACCGACGAATCCGTCTAAAGCTGAAATAAAAACAGCTGTTGGAGTGACTTTGCAAAGAGACCGCAAGGCAATGGTGGCGCGGGAGAAAAATGGCCTGAGTCCGTGTCAGTGACTCGTCAGCTGGCGTCGTTAGTGCACGATTTCAAAACACTTGTCTACCGCCATGGTAACAATGCCTAGGAAATGGTGTAGAAGGTGGTGTTATTTAGCCTTCAAAAGGCGTGACTCAGTATAGTGCTGATTTGGCAGAAAGGGTGAATTTGAGAGTGGGAGACTGAAGTGTGAATCAGACAGGAAAAGCTGTGCACATTATCTTCGCCCCGAAACAATTAAATGACCATAATTTATTATACTTTTGAAGGTGTTTTAAGTATCTATGGCTGGCTCAAGCAGTGCACCTACAATCCTCATCAAAAATTTTCCTTCTAATAGCGCGGACTGTTAGTAGCAATTTTGACAGGGGACAAAGGATAAATTTGTGCGTTGGTATCTATTTTAATGACTATTTGGCACTATGAATAGGTTTAAAATAAACGTTTTCGCAATACTATAATCTTTACTTATTTATCTACCTTAACCACCGTTGCGGAGTGGTGGAACTATGCTGCCTCTAATTTAAAAACTACCAACAACGATCTTGGCTAGGGCACTGAAATCCACGTATACAGGGAGTGGGTGTTTGAGCTTCCGAATTTAAATTTGCATTTAAATAAATTTTATCAATATCACTTAGGCAGCAAAATTCACCTCCCTAATTAATGCTATTCACTCTTCGGGCATTTACCACAACAATGGTTTGAAATCGCTTTTCATGCCGATGGATAACTTACGTTTCTACAAGTCAGCTTTTATTTTGAAAGATACTTATCTTGAGAAAGTAGACTAAATTTGACGACCTAAATGACTTGCTTTCAAAAAAATTGGTAGAAAAACAACCATGGGCCATCCTAGGGCTTACCACAATTGTCAAAGCCATATAGACGTAAAGATTTTAAAGCAAAAAATAGTTGTTTTTTTAGTTTAAGCAGGTAAAAAGATGTGTTATTTCATGTTTCCCAAATTCGTATAGGAAGTGAGTGTGATGCACGAGATGCCTTTATTGCACTTCAAACGCATTTCACATTAAGTCGTGCTAATCAATCAAACCTTCTCACCGAGACGACAATTCAAATCTGATTAAACTTTAACCTGTTGGTTATTTAACCATCGACTTTGGTAAAGGGCCACTTTGTGTCATAGCCGTTGTACGTTTGCTGGCCTTTAGGCCATGACACTAGCTCCAACCACTGCTGTACGTTGAATATATATTCTAAGGCTACCGGAATAGCCCAGAGGCCAGCCCACCCGGTGAAGATACAATACCAAATTAACAAAGTGTCCCTTTGCCAAAGCCGAGGGTTAAACAAAAAAGCATTACAAAACACCTTGGAACTGTAAAAATAGATATTTCAAACCTCCTCTCTGGTTATAACAAATCCCGTTAAGGTAATGATGAAACTTGGCTCTGCTCAAACCGAGAGAGTTTTAGGATATTCAAATACATGAATAGTGAATAATCAACACATCATATAAAAGATACAACGACCCTACTTTTCAGTTGTCAGTTTTTTAAAAAAAACTCAAAATCAATTTACCATTTTAGTTGATTTGAAAGTAGGTAGACGAATTCTTAAAGCGGTTTATTTAATGACAGAACAATTTTTGTAATTTACGCCATTTTATATTTTCACTAGAAGTTTTATGCTATTTGTCTGCAAAATTTGGCTTATTGATAACTCGTAGTGTATCTAGATACACCAATACCAAGTTTCTCCATGTGCTCCGAAAAACGTAAAATAGGAATTCCATTTATGCCGAGCAGTCAAGCCCCAGAGGATTTGCGCTTGAGCGGGGTCATCTATTTGCACACTCTTCAGACTGACAGGGCTCTAAAAACAGGATCTATGTTTTTTTTTTCTATCCTTGACGCTGCATGAAGCTACTTTTTCCACGTAAGATAATCGTCCACAGTCTTGTGAAAAACCTCTTGTTGGTGTTGAAATACGATAACTCCGGTTTTTCGCATAGCGCACATTACTGATAATGTGGAATTAATACCATTCACGGAGGTTCATTTACCTTCCCTTGGTATTAACATTAAATTAATGGACCTAGTCGTTTGTGAATTTGATCTAAGTTTAACAACCCTTTAATATTCAAATGCAGCAACCCAACCGGAGAAAACACTTCTAGCAGAAATGGCCATAAGTCGCAAACACCGAAGAGACTGAAGGTCCTTTGACTCTGGCATTTATGGAAATGCCACGACGGTGTCTCACTGGTAAATGTATGGGTGCGTGTTACGTCATGTTAGCTGCTATTCCAATAAAAGTGTTTGTTTACTTATGAGCCCAATCGGTTTGTGGGAATTATTAAATGTTCACTTAAAACTTGCTTAGTTTGGTTTTGCTAAATTGTTATACAGAATTGACGGTAGGACGTAAGTGGTAATCAACAAAGTGTGAATCGCTGCAGCTCGCGCCTTAGTGGGAAGGTTTAAAGAAAATTCACTCTCCAGCCTTACCACGAATTTGACTTAAGTAAAGAAAGGAGGGCTTTGGGACCTCATCTTAAATCTTTTCACCTTTCTAAATAACAGAAGGGGAAAACCACTTTTAGCTGCCTAAAATGGGTTTATGACTTATAAGCTGCTCACACCACATTACGATTAGACTAATATCTAAAACAGTTTGATTACGTAAAACCAAATAAGTTTTTATGTTAAAAGAATGTGGTAAAGTTAAAACTTTTTGCAGGTACTTTTTTCAATTAAGGTCACAAAATATTTGTTTTGAGAGAACTGGTAGACAATTCCTTCAAAAGTCGGTGCTACAGGCTTAGTAAATATATATTTCAGCAGACTCGATTCAGAATTGGAAGGGATTAGGGAAAAAACTCGTCCCTAAAACAGCCATTGTAAAGCAGTGGTTTCATCACATCTTCATTGAATCTTAGTACTAATCCGCACAAAGTGCATCCTAAACCGTCATGTACATTTCCATCTTTACAGCCACACTTTGCCTACAGCCATGCTCATGGCTGACACGAGATGGTTAGATGTCTTCTATCAACAGCGCTGCATGCCTCCCTCTTTTCAGCTAAGAGGGTAAAGCATACTTCCATTAGCAGGTATCTAATTAGGTCTACTGTAATGATCTGCACTATAAGTGATGTACAAATGAGTGGAAATATGCGTGTGATCTGTTTGGTGGGAATACACTTAAAGGAGAGTGTGACTTTAGGGTTGCTAACTTTAATCAGGCCATTTTAGGACCAAAAAGAGGCCTAAGTCTATTATAAATATTCAGATGAGCTGAACTTATGCTAGCATAACTAATTAGAATAACTGATTTCCCCTTAAATTGCAAGTACTCAAAATGGCTCTGCTAGCCTTAATTTTCTAGCTGCGAAGAATTTTATCAATGTCAGGCAACACTTACTAAATCGAGGAACGCTTCCTTTTTTGACTAAGTGTTTTGTTTATGCCTTAAACGTTATTAGGCTAAAAGGTTGCTTTTTTAGGGTTTCGTGAAGTAGAGCTTTAGGAATTCTCTTCGGCGAGTCCAAATGTCACTTAAGCATATCATTTGAATGTTTCACTTTGTTTCCGTGGAGCGCATTGTTGAAAACCATTTTGTTTGTGTGTAAAGCTAGAGAATATTACTTTCGCAACAAATAAAATCAACAAAACTTGGAAGCGTAGGATTTCTTTTTAAAGTAGCTGCTTGGATTACTGAGCTTACTAAAAGAATGGAAGTTTAATCACTCTGACTCCGCAAAAAAAATCGGACTACTCTGAAGGTGCTTCAGAAATGGGAAAGAACATATTTACAACACTGAAGACTACTGAAAAAAACTGATTTTATCGATGTATCTAGGAAATTGGTTATTTGATTGCCTGTGCATGATGGCAATGGAAATTTTAGGAGTTGAGTATTTGTTCCCATCTTATAAATATTGTATTATGTAGGCCATGTAATGTTAAATAATTTGTTTAAGATAGAACGAACATTTTTAAAGGTTTTTATTATTCGTTCACAAACCTTAAATTCACTTGCATCTGCAAGCATTGTTTCAAACCACGATAAAAGCTTTGAGATAGTCTTGAACAACATCTAGATTCGTGCAATTTGGCAATCCTTGTTTGGAAAGTAAACACTAATTCGTTTCAATATTCAATCACTTGTACATAATATGTTTTAAACAAAATTCCCATGTCAAAATACATAAGAATGCTAATCATGAGTGCAAAATGGCTACCGTTTAAGATGCAAATGAGAGTTTTCAGTGGTGTCTTGAGTGATGAATAAATTAATTAAGTTTCCACAACGCATTTTCGACTTTCTAAAGAGAATTGTTGGTCATTTACTGATGACTTCGTAGCGGATTAATTGTCTTTCTGTGCACCTCTCAATCGGGTAGGTAGGTAAATTCCAGTTAGTTGTGAGCAAAATGTTACTAATTTATTTTAACACAAGATTCGCATATAAACAAATAATTGTTACAAAATTTAATGTAATGACCACTCCACTGTCATTCTAATAATTTGCCCTCAACATTTTCGGAAGGATGTACAGCAGCCAAACTGAACTTTCTACAATGGCTTGTAACCTGTGCCAATCGTAGGGAGGATGATGGGCTGATTATTCTAATAACAATTTGGAAGTAAAGTTCTTAAAAGAATTCAACTGGCATTTTGGTGAATTTTATGTCTGCTTTAAGCCAAAGTCTAGCAGTCGTTGTTCGGGCATTTGTGCTCAGTGACCCAAATACTTTTCCATCGAAGGCCTACTTTTCAAGGCTTATAAACGGCCACATCTTTTGTTCAATCTATGGTGTTTCGCATTTATCACATGGAAGTGCATTTAACTGGGCTAAAATAAACAATTTGCGCTGACGAAATAAAAAGTTTCAAACGCACTACATCCTATCATACGCGTGCGTCGATGCCTGCTCGAGCATTGTAATTATGCCAAACAT
>CABFON010000058.1:0-19527 GCA_900683695.1 Echinococcus oligarthrus
GAATATGTATTGCCGACATACTGAACGGCTTGAGGGATACTGAGGTGAACCCGCGGCCTGACCACCCAACACAGCTACAATATCGGAGCCTCAAGGCGGCTTATTACCAAAACCGAGAGTTAAATAAACAATTACACTTTAATGCTGCAACGCTTTCCCTTTTAGACCCCTAAATCCTGTCCTTGGTGACATTTTTCGCCCTCGCAACTTAGAAAACC
The DNA here is from genome assembly GCA_900683695.1 of Echinococcus oligarthrus. Classification (NCBI taxonomy): domain Eukaryota; kingdom Metazoa; phylum Platyhelminthes; class Cestoda; order Cyclophyllidea; family Taeniidae; genus Echinococcus; species Echinococcus oligarthrus. The sequence goes on from CABFON010000058.1 coordinate 219, forward strand.
AGAATACAACCCAATTGTATTTCAGAAGTGAATAATTTTTAACAAATATGTAGATTATTTTGTTAATGGTTCATATTTTCATATTTTTCTATTTGTTTTGCCTCAATTTGCGCAAATGTGTTTAAGTGAATACTTCAAAAATGTCAAATCTTGCGAAATCATTTTAATGACATTCTTTCACTACCGCTGGAACGTGACTTCCAATAACAGAATTTTCTACTGATTGTTCTGTAATTCCTAAGTTGTGTAATTAGTTAGAGACACAATTTTATTTTCATTTATTTGATGAGTAAATGTATACCTTGTCAGTATTTCCTCCGCCTGTAAAGGTGACACGTCAATTAGACTGCCATCACACATTCGAGGGAAGCGCAATTGTTCTCCCTCTCACTCGCTCAGTGTTAATTAAAGACGATATCCAGGGCCTATTAACAAAAACCGACGACTACAAATGAATTATGCCGTCTGATGACTCATCCGTGGCGAGTTGTTCCCATCGCTGTTCAGTCAACGGATGACTCGTCGATAAATCAAATTGATTAATCGATTTTGTACACCGAGTCGCGGTCTACTGAACCAGCTGGATGGGAATCAGGCCTATTGAAGTACAGCATCTGTCAAAAGCCCACATTTAGCATAATTACAGCATCACTGTTGTCAGTAAAGAAAAGATTATTTTCCTATTTTTAGGAGAGGCAATTTAAAAGCTCTTAGAGTTGTTGCATACTTTTCTATTTCAACAGAAATCCAGTTATTTAGGTAGCCTGAAGTGTATAAATACCCATGGAAAAGTGCGGTTATTTATAGTAAACAACAAATGACATTAATTCAATTCCTACTGCGTATTCTGACGTATTCGAAACACATTTTCTAATATCTCATACGTAGTGTGATACCACTCCTTCTTTGATCTCCTTTAGAAATGGCAAAACCACTAAAATCATGACCGAGACTACCGAACAGGTGCATGATTTATAAGTCCATATTCCTCCAATAAAGTATAACCTTTTATTTGTTGCTTCAACCTTTGTACTTTGTTGTTTAAACCTCTCACTTCCGGCGCAAACGAAAAACGGTAAAAAAAATCTGTTTTAGGAGCCTTCCTTTAGCAAAAAAAACACCTTCTTGAAACCGAGAAAACTTCGGCCCTTAAGTAAAGCGAATGCTGCTAGAATATGACCATATCTGATCAAATCGTCCTTGTCTTAAGTTGTGAGGAAAAAAAGATTCACTCCGAACGTTCTACAGCCTCAAAAAGTACCTTTTGCTATCTTCAGTCGTTTAAGCCCTCCATGACTGGTTTGACTTTTAGCGGTGTCGCCTTGTAGACAAAATAATGGACGATCTAAGAGAAGAACAAATACTGGCATCTACGTTTACAGCCGCCGCCTCATGCCACGCATCGAAGTGAATGAACCAATCAACAAATCGCCGTGCGACCTCAAGGTCTTTTCATGGCAAAAAATCGATAAAATCTACATGGTGATGCGTGTTCAAATATCTCATCTCCATTGGCGCAGTTGCCGAGGCTCTGATTGGTTAGGCGGTTCGGTTAGTCTTATGAAATTACTTTTTGGACGACACACACTGTCGAAATGCGCTCGCCTTCTCGGTTGATTTTCCTACTCATTTTCGCCCTCTTTGGATGCGCTTTTACGAGTAAGTGGTAATTTGGTTACCAACAATGCATTCCTCTTGATAATGCAGTGGTAGTTTTGAGCTGCTTTAAATCGCAGGTGAATTAGGCTGGTGTTTTGTTAGGTGTTGCAAAAATTGTTAATCCATTTATACAGTAAGTCTAAAAACACGTCTGAATCCATTTTAACACGTTTCAAGACACTCATTTGAAACAATTTTTATATCAATTACTTAATACGACTTATTTATAGGAAAATGTGTCATTTTTGTTACTTGGGTGATTGTATTTTCGAGTTATTTCAGTTGAACTATCGTAGTTTGCTTTCCACATCCACGAGGTTAATTACGTCACGTTATAACACCTAAATTGGAAAAGTAATTTAACATTTAAAGTTAACAAATCAAATTCCTTACTGATTTGTCATCCTAAAAACGACACGGCCTCTAACTAGGACTTTGCATTTCCAAAAGTCCATTTAAACATATTTTTGGTCTGAATTGCACATGTTTGTATTGTCTATTTCACAGTCGACAGCATTGTCTTAGCAAATACATCTGGCATTCAACAAAGCTAAATGCAAATAGTTTTGAGAGTAAGAGCTTTAGGACAAAAAACATTTTTACTGCAAAGACTTGGCAACGAAACAGTCATTGCAGTTATGAATCTTTGCTGTAGATTTTATTCAATTGCATTTCTTTATTTGTGTCAGGTAAATTTGTGGATTAGTGAACATAGGAATTGAGTGTTGAAATGTTGTGAAAAAGTGGCGACCTCGACCATTTAGAAGTTCATATTTACCTGATCACCTTTTTCACGCCGTCATCCCCTAATCCAGTCTTGGCCTGCATACTCGCACATCTATACCATTAATACCTCGATTCTTCCGATTTCAAAGTCATTCTAAGTATCCGCAAGTTAGTCTTTAACTCATTTGGCTATTTATTTTTCTCTTTACTCATCCTCCTTCAAGTGCGTAAATAATCCTATCTCAGGATATAGTCTGTTCGTCGTTATCCAACCACACCTGTTAATCCCTTTTAATAACTGATATGCATCAGTTAGTTAACCTGTCAGACCCATAGCACTCTATGACCGCCACCCTGTTCACCAGACTATGTAACCACTCATTTATCAGTTGATTCCTCTTAAACACAATCGAATAATGTTCTCTGTCCCCTTCTGCGGAAAATTTTTTCCCTAGCTACAAATTGTTAAGGTGCCAGCAGTATTCCATTCTTCTTGGAACCATTTGCATTGTGTATGTTTTTACATTTTTAGATCCAGAAACGATGGCCACTACCAATGGTTAGTTTAAATGACTGCTGGGATCGAAAGGTGTAAACAGCTCATTTTAAGTAAAACGGGAAATGAGCATTCTGTGGTCCTTTTTTTGCAATGAAGTATCAAACATCTCCCTTTTTCTTCTTTTTCAGCAGAAACTTCAGGAAACACTGAGCTACCGGAGGGGAATGAAACGCTTGGTGGTAAGAAAACTGCAGGATTTTTGTTGCGGTTATTCCAATTATACGACTAATGGTGACGAAGCTCATTTTTTGCAAACCACTCATCCATTCCTCATTATTTATTCTAGTAGTCGCACTTTCCAAATCTCTTCCACCCTTATTACTAGCTAAACAATATGCTCGCCTTATTGTCGCACTTTTCCTTTTTTGTTTAATGAATCCATCACTCATTTATTTCCCCCATAAGTAAATTTTATGCTCAAGTTCAGCCTACCACGTCGTTAGATAGACACCTCAAGGCCATTGAGGACGGGATGACATTACGAGGTCATTCCCACGGTACGTAGTTGTCGACTCCATTCATACTTTTCGCCAATCCCACAAATTCAGCTAGTCACTTCCTATTTGCCTTAATTTTTTTCCTTTCCTTTTTTGAAACAAAGAAAGAATTTCATGTTGATGATTAGTTCTACTTTGTGTTTCATTACTGACGCAGAGGAAAGCCATTTCAATGTATATATCTTGTGGCTTATAACAGCGGAGCATTGTGGTACAAGCCTACCATTACGTGTTTATCAAAAAGTTCCGGAGGCACTTGAAGAAAGACTGCAATTTCGGGATTAACTCTTAGTGAAGCGTTTTGGATTAGCGTGGCGCTTCTAGGATTTAAGAGGCTGTACTAATTATCAAAGTGCGATTAGACCTATCACAAGCCTTGTATCTGTCAGGTCAAAAATCAATCATTCTGCAATTTTCCTAATCAAAATCATCAACCTGACACTCATTTAACCTAGGTGAGAGTGCACTATCTCGTATACATACAAAGGTATGAGTTTACTGCGTTTTCCCATGGTATGAAAAGGAAGGCGCATTTTTTTAAGTCGTAATTTGTAAACACAATTCTTCCTATTTGTTGCTAAAGAATTACCTTTACCATACATTTACCTAGGATCACGAAAATAGTCACAGCTATGGTCTAACGATTTTGGAAATAAGAGACCCAGGAGGAGCTCCTGTTAGAGTAGATCAGAAGGCTGTTTGAATACTTTTCGGAACATCCACTTATTATCCAAACCGTATCCTCCCACCTTCTCACCCCTCCCTCCATCCATCCCTTATCCACGGTTTCATTCGTCCATTCATTCCTCTTCCACCAACCTATGCATGTCCTCATCCAGTACCTATCTATCTTGCATAATTTCGCTGCTTTAAATACAATCATTCGGCTATTAGAAATACGTTAATTTGGAGTCGTAAGTACAAATAAGTTAAAGGCATTTAACACGAGTCCTGTTTTAGAAAGAATAAAACCTAAAGAAGGGCTCTTTTATCGTTTTACTCTCCCCCTACAGTCGTGACGAATAGGGAAAGGAAATTGGAAGGACCCTCATTCGGCGTTCCAGGTAAGGATCTGAAATTTTTGTTTATCGTTTGAACAGGAGTAACACGTGCCGAGAAAACCGTTGACTGTAGCATTTTGCGTTGACCAATTTGTTTAAAAATGGAAGTGTCACCATTGTTTCTGAGGGAAATCAATTTTTCGAGGTTCTAGAGAAGAGAGGAAATCGCATAATGGGGAAGGTACGCGTAAAATTTTATTCCTGAAAAAAAAGCTGCATCTTCCAAAAGGTGCAGAAGCAAATTATGATGCTAGGGTAAAGGAAAAGGACTCTTAATGCTGGAAAAGTACAGTTAATTTGGGGGTAAAGCCTAAGTGGTCCATTTGCATTTATACGGACAATTTCTTTCAGGTTCTGCCTCGGAAGGGATCGAAGGAGAAGCTACGGACGGGGAAAGTACGTTTGATACTCTTGTCAAATGGAAATAGTCACTCTTATATGTGTACATATGTTTAGAGACTTTTTTTTCAATATAGGAGATTTCAGATTGAGGAAAAGTTTTTCATCCTAATTTAATTTTTACCTGCTTGCCTATACATATGTACAACTTATCCATTCTGTATAAATCCCATTTCCATCTATGGTTTCATTTATTTATTTCTCAATCCATCTCGCATCAATTCGTCCAAGTGTCCATCCGTCCCGTACCCATCCATCCATTCATCTTTCCATCTATCTATTCGTCTATCCATCTTGTGTCTTTTCACTTCTACATGAAGCTGCATTAATCGTAAGCCGTGAAAGCGATCAAGTAGACGTCATTTAACACGAACGAAATGAGAGGAGGAATAGGACAGAAAGTATAGTATTTTAAAGCTTGTTTTCCTCTTCCAGACGAGATACATGTAGACAAGCAAACGAAAGAACCATCAAATGATCGTTTCGGTGAGGAAATGGCACAGACCCTACTGGTTTTTGTTAAATGGCCGCAGTGGTAGAATTTGACGTGACTTCTTTCAAACTGGAGTTACGTCAGTCGAGATAACAATTGACTGTTGCATTTAATTTCGTAGTTTGAAAGCTGCGCTGTCTAACAAGCTTAGAAAGAGAAGTGGAATCATAGTTTCGAAGTAATATGATTTTCTTTCAGGCTCCATAGAAGATAAGAAACCGCATGGTGAAGAAGGTAAACATAAATTTTAGTCGTAAAAGAGGGCCATATTTGACGAATAATACCATGATACCTAATCTTACTGATGTAATGAAAAAGGAAGGTTAAATTTCCGATAAATACAATTAATTATGGCTAAGACTTGGGTGATTTTCTCATATTCATGAAGTTGAATTTTTTCTTGTTAAGCTGCGGACAGAGGAAAAGGAAATCTAGGTATGTTTGATAAATGATAAATAAATGGTGCCTTCTATGTGTGTAGACACGCTCGTAAAAACACGTTTCTACATTTTTTTAATTGTAGTGACGTCAGATGTAGGTGAAGGTCATGTACAAGTAAATGGTAAGTTTGACTTCATTCTACTCCAAATGGTTCATACCCACTCTTAAGCATCCACAACTAATGCACTCCGTATACATCCCGTTTTCTTCCATTCCTCACTCCAGCCGACCAACACTGCGTCCATTTCGTAACCATCTTTTCTTTCATTTTCCATTCATCTATGCACTCATCCATTCTGGCATCCATCCATTTGGTATCGTTTAGCTTTGTAAAAGACAAGCATTAACAATCAAAAATGCATTATCGACAAATCACAAATGGGAAACTAGGTAGACGACAATAGGCAGGAGTGATGAGAGGAGGATAAGAGATCAACGGAGTGCTCTTTTTATCGTTTGAACGGATCCCCGAATGTTGATATATGTATTGGTACAATCAACAAAATTATCTTACCACATTTTTATGATTTTAACACCTCGTTTTGCTTGGCTTCAATCTGCTTGCGAGTACGCAATAACTGTCTTTAAAAATTGCAGATTATAAGTACATTTAACTCGGTAGAAGTCAAGCAATCCTTAACAAAATCAGACATCACCTGCTCAATCATCGCAGATTCCTTCCCACCTTCATGTTCATCAAATCTACGTAGAGAGGCTAATTTTCATATCATTTTAGAAGTCAAATGTTTCAGTCTAAACTTTTGTTTGCTTAAAGTGCTTAAAATGCAAGTATTAATTATTAGAAACGCGTAAATTGTGAGTGGCAAATGGAAAGCTGGGTGGACGACAATGGACATTAGTCATGTGATAGGAAAGGAAGAAGCTCATATGAATGCTATTTTATCTTTTTACCCATCCTCTCTTAGGCCCGACAAAGGCGAACTTGGAAGTAAGCGAATCTCCGATGGCTAATCAAGGTGAGGAAGTAGCAAAGATCACATCTGTTGTTGGTGTAAATTGGTCGCAATATTTGTGTTCGATAGAAATGTGTGTGAAAGGGAGTTACGTCCGGCTAGAAAACGCTAAGTCGCTAAGTCGTATAAACTTAGAAGTCGAAGTGATATTATTGTTTCACCGACAATTGTTTCAGAGCCCAAGGAGGAGGAGAAAACGCCTGGCGAGGAAGGTACGTATAGGCTTTGATTCCTAAGAAGTTATATTTGCCGAAAAATATGGAGACAACTAATTTTACTGGGGTAATGGGGAAGGGAATTTGTTGTTAAATAAATATTAGTAACTTAGAGTGAAGGTTAAGTGAATTGTTTACTTTCTTACAGACGATTAATTTCAGTTTCAGCTGCGGAAGTAATCGAAGGAAATGCTACCGACGGAGAAGGTATATTTGATACTAATGGCGGACGAAAATACCCACGTCTATGCGTTTATATATTCTCGTAAACCTGATTAACCCTGTAAATTCTTATTTTAGCGGTCAGGAAAGCAGATAAAGCAGAAGCTCATGCTCAAACAAACGGTATATTTGCCTTCATTCTGCCTTGTATCAGTTCTACCTGAACTTAGTTTTCCATAACATACATTCCGCACCTATCCCATATTGATCCACCAAGTACATATGTGTATCCATTTATCTTCCCATCCCTGCCCTCCCCATCCTTTTTTCATCTTCACCTCAAGATGCATGTTTATTTATCTGATTTCCATCCAGATATATATCCCCTTTCCTTCTATCCACTCATCTCAGCCACATCTACCTATCCATTCATCCACGCTTCCGTTCTGCATTCATCCATCAATTCATCCATCCATCTTGTATTCTTGCCTCTTCCATCCAATTTCCATCCATCCGTGTATGCATTCATGTATTCATTTATCTAACCATCCATCCCGTGTCACTTAATCCATACATTCCTCCTATATCCATCCATTCATTCCATTTTCACTTAGCCATTAGTTCATTCGTCCACTGGTCTCCATCCTTCCATCCATCTCTCTCCATTATTCTATTTATTCCGCATCCAACCTTCCATTCCTTCCTTCTTTATTCGTCTATGCGTCATTTTGTTCATCCGTTACCTATCCATCTTGCGTTTTGCACTTATTTAAGTGAAAGCATATGTAATTAAAACGCATTAATTATAAGTCATAAATACGATGAAGTAGACACCAATTAACATGTGGATTGTGGACAAAAGAATGGAATGCAAATTTAGTTATTTTGCGGTCTTACTTCTTTTCTTTTAGACGAGACAAGTGTGATCAAGAGCTCGGAAGAAAGCTCGGACGGCGCTCCAGGTAGGGAAATGTCAAAGATCTCAACGGTTTATGGAGTAAAAATATCAAAATATGTGTATTAGATGGGTATTCGTTTGAACGGGAGTGACGTGTGCCGAGAAAATAAATGACCATTGTATCATAATATTGTACTTAGGAAGTTGCTTTGTTCATTAGGGTTAGTCATTGCAGCAGCACCATTGTTTTCACAAAAACTCTGATTTTCTCAGGTCCCAAAGATGATCAGAAATCGCATGCTGACGAAGGTACGTATATGTCAGTCAAAAAGTACGGAGGTAACTGATCTTACTGGGGTAATGGGAAAGGGATTCCAACTTTGGATAAATATAGCCACTTCGGAGTAAAGCCTAAGTGTTCCGTTTGTATTTATATGGACAATTTTTTTCAGGTTCTGATGTGGAAGGAGCCGAAAGGGATGCCGCCGTCTTGGAAGGTATGCTTGATACTCTTAGAAGACAAAAGTGTTCACTTTTGTGCGTATGCATATGCTGGAAAAAAATACACATGCATCTTCCAATTTTAGCTATTTCAGAGGGAGGAGGAGGCTCCGTGCATATAGATGGTGAGTTTGCCTTCATCTTATACCCAAATCGTTTATTTAACCTTTGGTATCCACAAACGATGCATTCCGCATGCACCCATGAATTCATGCCTTCGTTCATCCATCCCGTGTTCATGCCACCCCATGTCCTTTCATTCACTCCTCAAATATCCCGTATCCGTCCTCTGTTCATCCATCTATACATACTCTCACGCCTCAGCCTTTTAATCCACTATTTTTAATGCCTTTGCATTTTTCGTATTTTTAATCCGCCTATCCTGAATGCCTCCTCACACCATTTTAATCACTTAAACTTTGATGACGCAAATTTATTTACTTAAACATTTGCCTATTTTCTGTCTCAGTACTCGCACTTACTCAATTAAAGAAGGTTATTTCGTAAAATTAATAAATTTACGACTTCATGATTAAAATACTTCATGTCCGTGCACAGTTCGAGATATTGTGAAAATTTTGCAACACTTAGAAGTCCCACGTGACTTTTCGCCTTTGTCACTATTCATTTCATTTTTTGGGTCTTCAGTAAGTACCCGTTAATAATAATTCGTCGATGTTTTACGACTGATGACATTGCAAACTTTGCTATCCTAATTGAGTGACACTGCCTCACGAACAATGCAAAATTTAATGTCATATAGCACTAGCGAGCTAGAAGTGCCTGAATAGTAGGATTATCGTCCTTTACCGAAATGTTTTTTCTTACTTTATCGTCAGATAGGTTGACGTAATTGACCCAGAGTAGTAACCAGGGGTAGCTGAAAACATCGACAAAGTTTTAGACATGGAACACAGCTCCGATTGATAGATTGATAAACAGTCAAAACAGATCCCCTTAGCTTGTTTGCTAGTTGCAGAATATCCAGTCTCAAATTTTGTTGTCACGCGTCAACCACCTTATCCAGTGACCTTTATTTTCAAAAACAAATACTTGTGACAAGTGTAACGGATTTTCCTCTCCATTTTTATCCTCATACGTAATAATGCATTAGTGTGCATTTCAAGCTTATGGTATGGCTGCTAAGAATGCCGGATTTTAGGGCGAAAATATTTGCAGCAATTTATTCATTTATGTCATTTTTTTGCTTTTTGCTACCTTTACCGACCTGTCCTTAATTGTCAAATATATTATCCGAAGTATCACTGCCCTCATTACAAGCTTGGATATTTTGAGGACCCATGGTCACCCTCAAAACCTTATAGCTCAAGCGATTTTCGTGGGGTCATTCACTTTAGGGGTATTAATAAATTCATAAAGTGATTAAACTAAAGCGACTTTTTGTTTGGTTTTTCGAGGTTCCGGCATGTAAATACCTCCTCTATCAGTCACTCTCTGGGGAACGGTCAGCCTCCTTAAGCTCGAGAGGGAACCTCTACTAATCATCTGACTTTGCTTGTTTAAAATCAGTGAAAAGAAAGCTTTTTCTTCCTTTGAACCATAGTTATCACTATTGCAGCATTCGAGTTCTCCTTCAAACCATGAGACTGAAGATTAAATTGTGGAGCTGGAAAGACTAATTATCGTACATTTTTGCAATTACAACAATCATGCTTATGTGCTTGTATTCTGGTCCTGGTCAGGTTCCATGATGTTTGGCTTAACATCAGTGAAATCTACAAGAAATTATCTTCCTGTATTACCTTGGTTTCAGCACTCCGCTTTGCGTGACTTCAATCTGCTTGTGACGGTGCAGTAGTTTCAATATAAAACCTGATTATTAAAATTTAACTCTCTTTATAGTTGCTTTTAAAATTAGCAGATCAAAGGTACATTTGACTTGGTAAAAATTAAACAACCCCCTACAGAAATTCATTTCCTTCATGTTTGCCAAGTCTTCTTGGAAAGGTAAACTTTCATATCATTTTGGAAGCCAAATGATCCATTCTAAATTTTCAGTTAATGAAAGGATTTTTTAATGCAAGCTGGTAGTGATAATATTTGTATGCGATGGGACTTTTTTAAAAACAAGTTTTATTTGTCGGAAAAATACTTGATCTTAGCATTCAATATCTCATTTAGGAAGTCGCAATGTTTGAAAAAAATTTAAAAATATAAGTGGTGTCATTGTGCTAATGACAAATTATTTTTTCAGAGTTTACAGAGGAGAAGAAATCGCAGGATGAGAAAGGTATGTATGAAAGTTTTCTCCTGATTAGGAAACAAGTTTGCCAAAAAATACGGGGGTAGTTGCTGTTACTGGGATAATGGAAAAGTGGATTTTTTTGAATAAATATGTTTAACTTGGCGTGAAGCTTAAGTGATCCGTTTGCTTTCATACATTCTATTAATTTCAGCTTCGGCTGCGGAAGTAATCTCAGGAAAGTTTGCCGACGAAGAAGGTGTGTTTGATGCTCACGAGGAATGAAAATGTTTACTTCTATATGTGTACATATACTCGTAAACCTGATTAATCCTGCATTTTTAAATTCCAGCCGTCATGGAAGCAGATGGAGGGCAAGCTCATGCTCAACTAAATGGTATGTTTGCCTTTATTTTGTTCCAAATAGTTCGTTTCTACCCTCATGTGTCCATAAATGATGCCTTTTGGTAGATTCGGTTTCCATCCATCGTGTATGTGCCCATGAGTTTATACTTCCATCAATATACCCTGATTCTATCCATTCACCTCGTGTTTATCCATCTGTTACTCCACATAGATCCATCCAGTATCTATCCATCTTCTATCTTTCTGCTTTTTAATTGCGAGTTTTACTGATAAAAACCCCATCAATTATAAGTCGTAAACACAAGTTAACATGAATGATGTGAACGGAGGAATAAAACCCAAGGCTGGTCATTTTGGCGTTTTAAATTTCTTCCGCCGGGGGGAGATTCCTCAAATGTTGATCTAGGCAAGGAATTGGCAATGACTCCATCGGTTATTGAATCAAATTAGTAGCAATATTTGAATTTGAAGAGATTTTATCTGAAAATAGGTTAAGTTCGCCAAGAAGATAAATGATTACAGTACTTTAATATCATATTTAAAAAGCAGATTTGTCCATTACTGTTATAAAGTAGAAGAGGCATCATAATTTTACCGAAAATTGGTTTTTACAGATCCCATAGAAGAAGAGAAGTTGAGTGATGATGAAGGTATGAAAAAAAATTGCTTGCTACAAAAATATAGTGTTATGGGAAGAATGGTTCATTTTTAAACGAATTTTATTAATTTGGCGTGAGGTTTAAGCGATCCGTTTGTTTTCATAGGGGATGATTTTTTTCCAGGTTCTGATGAGAAAGAAATTGAAAGAAAAGCTGCTGAGGAGAAAGGTACGCTTAAGGTCTCATTTCCCCAACTCTTAAACGCAACTTTTTGAGTCATAACTCGTTAATCTACCCACAATTGCATTTTCTGCCTTTAGCAGTCATAGAGGAAGGCGAGGCAACAATCATAGTTGATGGTAAGTTTGTCCTAATTTTATTCCAATTTATTCATGCATAAATACCGCATTCCATATCCGTCCTGTGTCCATTCCTCCTACCATACGTTCCACCACCCATTTGTTCATTCTGCTTTTACACTTCCTAATAACCTTCATTTACGAATTTTTTGCAGTTTCGCCAATTCCGACATTAGAGAAAGATAACAAGGCCTTTGAAGCTGCATCAGGTAAGTGGTCCATTCCATTCACTTACTCCCATCCCCAACCTTAGTGGGACTAAGTAATAATGGATAAAAGTGTGCTCTGTGTAGCGAACTTTCTATCCAGTTTTTAACTTCTAAAACGCACGCAGCTTTGGTGTTTGCAGATAACTTGCTTCTGTGTGCGACACGTTTGGGTGTTTTAAATTGGCCCTTTCACTTTTCTACCATCAACTTTTTACACATGCATTTTACTAATGATCTATTTTCTAATAATTGGCGTGGACAAACTCACCACTGGCACTGAACCTTGTAACCTAACCATTTGCTTTTTTGATTGACAAACCTGTATATGCCGAGTTCAAAGTTCACTGTGCGGGCTCAACGTTCACTGATGGATGGATCGCTTTTTTCTCGTTACCAGTCCCAACACCAGTTTAACTTTTTTATCGCCTGATACAGGCCTGATGGGATTTTATATGCGTTTAACTGAATTTTTAAACAAGTTATTCATTTTTATTTGCAATTTTTTAAGACGCAAATCCTTAGGATTTCGCATTTTTTTTACCATCAACATTGCTTTCCATGGTTAAATTTTTTAGATAAATTCATTTTTATTCCATTCTCTCGAATATGCGAGAATCATTTGCTTATCTAATTTTTAAGCGTTTTTGCTTAAATAGCGCTCTCCTTAATTATTCATTAAATCGCTCTTCTGCTGTTAAAATATTTTCCTTCATTCACATTTGGCTCTTTAATCAAAGTGCGGACTTGATTTAGGTTGTAAGATAATAGAAACAAATCTTGTGTACGTATCGCAACCTCTCAGATCAAAAGGAAGTATTCTAGCCTAATGGTGGAGCACTTTGCTTATCTAACTTTGTTAGCCACGGATCTGCAGACAGATAGTTTTAATTTTAATCAAGCTGAATACTTTTGTGAAAATGGAATTATATTCTCTAATCTGCATATCAGCAACATCAACAAAAGCATGTCTAGCTCAAAACTCACGTAGAACTACTCCAAAGCTCATCAAGGCGTCTACAATAATTTACATGAACGTTACTGTATTAAAAGAAAGTCTGCAGCTTTTTTCTCCTTATATTCAGTTGGACATTTCTCCCTGAGGCATGTCTGAAGAAGGAAACCTTTCTTTTTTAAACGTGGATTTTGCAAGATGTTAGAAGATTATTCTCGAAACTTTCCATTTTCTCTTAACACCCAAATTTAAATTTATTGTCATCCCGGAGTCACAATCTATCGTCAACAGATCGTCGTAAGCAGTGAGCGTATTTGAATTGGTCCTGAATTTCGATTTTGTGAGCAGGTCTAGAATTTTTCATTCCATCCAATTTGGAGGCATCACACCAGATTCTTGTTGTTGATTTCCTTCTAAAATCACTATGGTGAGCTTCAAAATAAAAGTCCTAGGATGAAGGGACTAGATAAATAAACTGTGAGGATTCTACATCTGGAATCAACATTAACACTGAACTTCACCAAAGAACCCTCAAAGAGTCTAGTAGAGAGCGGGATATTTGTCATCGTAGGTAAGAATATTTTTGGTTTTTTGGTACCGGTGGTTGTTAACTTAGCAAGTCAAATGATAATCAGAAGGCCGGGTAGATGATCTTAGAATTGGCGCTCCTCAGAGACTGACGACTAAGTGCAGCCGTCCTGACTGTTGGAAGTATGGAGGGGGACGCAGAGTGCTTCAAAGAGGAGGCTCACCTTACGTGCAAAGACATTTCCTGAACAGATGGCAATCAGATAAGGGGCATCATTCTGTAGTCTCTTGCATATCATTAATTTCCCTTTGGAAAGGGGCCGTGCACCCCCATACTTGGGCTCCAAATAAAAAATTTTGGCTTTGGCGAGGAGTTAAGGTGACTTAGTAGGAATATTTATCTAAACGAGCCTTTTTTAATTTGTCTAACCTAATAGGCAACTGCAACATACAGATAGCGGGGTAGAGAATTGATTATTCAAGAGATTAATGGATTTGCTTTAAAAAATTGGAGAAAGAAGAACCACTGGCTCTCTAGGTGGTAGAATTTTCCTGCCACCTGGACTAGATCAGAGTGATGGTTGACCAGGGTTTGTGATTTCTCTGCAGACTTATTTCCATTTTCTATCTTCTGCAGAATCGGTCGGCTCCTTGACGTTGACCTCGGCGGTGCTCTGTGCTACTGTAGGCCTACTTCCGATCATCCACTAGCCGCCACAAACTGCTCCTGGTGTTGCGAAATGAAATTTTAACTTCCCCCTCTTCACCCTGGTGAATTTCGCAATGTTGCCCACTAACATTAAAGGGGAGCACCGTTTTAATAACCACTCTTCTCATGTTTAGGGTTAGTTAATGTAGTAACCAATAAAGCATTGCTGCGAATGTGTTTTCTAAGAAACTAATTTGGAGAATTGGAAGAATTAATCCATTTTTTAGCATGATTATCAGATGAAGGCAGGCGACACGTTGGCCAAATGCTTGTCGAGTGCTTTGCCTACTTAATGCTAATCAGTAGCGGTACCTTGCTTTCGGAAATAGTTGATGTAAGACGAAACCGCTTTTATGCTGGTTTCCAAACGGAACAAAGCAGAAATGCAAGAGTTCCAAGGATAAGCACTTGCTTGGAGTCACCTTTAAGAACATTGTCCGAACAAACTTAAGAACTCCTAAATTTAATGGAATGCGTAAATATAGGAAAACTTATGGATAAAAATTGTGCTATCATTCTCCTAAACAAAGCTTTTACTACTTTTAAAGCATTGCATGCAAGAAGGCTGAGTTTAAAAGCAGACGTTTATCTGGTTAACAATTTTGCAACCACAGTCGCGTATTAGTGATATTTCAATTATTTAACATCAGATCCTGGCCTCGCACGTATACGTGTATGCGTTCTTCACCAGGTCATGACAACTGAACATAGATTGGTTGAGCCTAAAACAATGTAATGCCCGAAGAATGCTTATGTTTTACGCAGCTGAAATGTTGTTGCTATTGCAGAATGATAATTCACGTGGTCAGTTTGGTCTGTTTCTCTTTGAAACTCTGACGGTGATTATAGCAATACCAGCGGAGCTAAATAGCTAAATCTGCGACTAGAAACAATACCTGGTTGAGTATTTTGTAGACTTATTTCGGTAGGCTACCCAGGTCGATTTACCTGGACTTGAAGACGTCGTTAATTTATAAAAAGACCGTTTTTGAGACAAAAGCCATATTTGTCGTTCTCAATAGAAGTGACTTCTTCCCTTCTGATAGGGCAATCCAGAAACTCTATTGATCTTGTCATTTTTTGATTGTTTATTCATGTGGTTGCTACCATGCGCAAAGCACATGTCGTCAAGCGCTAGAAGTAAACAAGAGGGAGCTTATTACTGCCACCTAAAGCAAACTATAATTATGAGACTTACTTTTATTCTTTTCGTACCACATATTGTAAAACCTACATTGAAAGTCGGTCAAACCCCACACCAGGAAGAAGACGGGATCCAAGGAGCAAATGCACGCCTTCAGACAAGCTAAAAAAGTTTTAGTACTCCTGTCAGAGAAACATAAATTGTCTCCAGGTTTTGATTATTTCATTTGTAGCACCCCGAGACTTCCCTGAATACAAATGAAGACATAATACTTAAGCAGAAAATGTACTGTCGACGTTTAGCAGGTCTTGGACTGTACTGACATGTTCTGGAGGCTGGGTCGTTGGCAAAGTTCAATGGCGGAGTGCTTTATTGTCTGCATAACCAAAACCGAGAGTTAAGCAAAAGATTGTGGCACTACACAGCTCCTGTCTTCTTTACAGTTTTATACTATCTCCCTTTTGTTAGTCTACTTCTAGCAATTGTGTTATAACACAGTAGGCGTTGTGAAAAGAATACAAACTAACCAAAACCCGTCGATCGTCGAAGTCGCATGCAACTGAGGGCATATCTAACCGCAAGGTAACCAATCCTTTTTGTCAATTTTGTTGGATTTTGAGTTCCATCATGTATAGGAACTGTATTGAGGGACGGAGAAACATCCTGGCCATCAGGCTTATCCATCGAGAGTGGTGGAAACACTGATTTAATTGCAGAGCTAGTTAGCAAGGCATGGGTTTTGACATGACTCCCTGGAAATGAGGTCTTGCTCTTATTTTTCCTCTCTATTTTTCTCATTTCGCTGCTGATTAGACATATATCCAGCTAGTAGATATGTGGAGGAGGCATTGTTAGTTCACCGCCTTAACATCTACATACACGTACGGTTGACAGCTTCATAGCAAACTACCCCTGAAAGATTATGGCTAGATACTCGGCTGTGTTTGATAGCTTTCTTTTAGACCATAATATTGGGTTAGTTATCTAAGTCGGACGTCATTTTCAGCTCTTCTCTCAGGAGTTATCACAGATTCTCCCATTCACAGTATATGCACTTCTCCAGTCACGTTAAAGTTTATCACCCAGCAGAAGAAATTAAAAAAGGTTGTCCCTCAAGATGGGGTGTGCATCATGCTGCTGCCAATGTAGCTCGCCAAGACTTCGGTGAAGACAAAGGAAGATGTAATACTCAGGTTAAAAGTGTATTGCCGACGTGCAGAAGGACCTGGTGTTTACCGCTATGCCAGGCCACATGGCAAGGGTACATCAATTTCCGAAGTAGATGAAGGCAAGCTACCAGGCACGTGAGTCTTACAAGTAACGTTTTAACAGCACGTGCCAGATAATGGAGTTTAGAAATTATCAATTAATTTCACTATTTCCCTTTTCCTGCTTTTGCTTTCCGTACACACACACTATTTCTTGACAAATAATTATGGTGAGATTTTCGAATACTGGAGGGGATGCGATGAGTCTTCTTCCACTTTAAAAATTGTTCGAAGCTGACCTCATACCTCAAATAGCAAAACTTAACGTTTAGAGGTTTTCCACTTCAAGGTGGGAGAGGTGGAGGGAGGGCGAGAGGGTAAAATAGTCTGATTAGGTATTTAGGAAATCAGGGTTAGGTCACAATGTCTAGGATAAAGTATTTGGTTTTCAGATATAAATCTCCCTAATAATAGTTAAAATTTGCATCTGTCTTTGCTCCCATTGTAAAAAGGATTGTAGATTGTAGCAGTTCTCCTTACATCCTAATAGCCTTCTCTCCTTAGAATTAATTAAGAGAATTTTCTTTTTTCCTTAGCCTGAAAGGTGCTATGTTTTTTGTTTCCTAGCTACATTTCTGTACTTCCTCAAACTGTTTTGCCCCTTCCACAAAGTCAGTTGTGTAGTAGCCTTCTTGCAAATCATTCTTTCGTCTGCAAAAGTTATGGCTCAGGGGCACTCATATGATGATCTGCAGTAAATACCTACAGGTGTGCGTATCTTTCATATAAGGTATAAATAAATTAAATAACGTGATCCTTACATTACTAAAATCATTCACAACAATCCAATTCTAGTTTTCTACTCAGAATTCAGTAGGAGTCAGATTATCCGTAGTTCAGATTTCAAAGCAACTTTCTTTGATTTTAACCCTCCTCCAAATTCGTTTTGTAAGCACCGTTGGAAATTTTGTTTTGATATCCTATCTTCTCCTCCAATTTAAAGGCCGTTTAATTTGGTTAAGTAAATGTGGTGTCAGAAAAAAGAGGGTCAATGAAATCTGATGTTTTGTAATGCTTTAAGACTGTCCTGAATACAAACGAAGGCATAATACTGGGGCAAAATATGTGTCACAGACGTACATATCGGCTCAAAGGTCATGCAACTGGACAAAAATTAAATGGTCATGCCACTACGTGCCCATGTAATCAAAACGAGAAGTTAAATAGGCAATCAAATCACTACACTTTCCCTTTCCGCTTGTGAGCTTCTTAGTCAACCTTCCTAGTCGGGCTTCAGAACATAATTAGTGCTGTAAGAAAGCCACCTATGAGCCGACCGAACCAACCATCGAATTTCCAAACAACTGAGAAGGTATTTGACCGCAACATCACTGATTTCTCCTGGCAAATCAACCAGATCCAAGGCCTCTGGACAGGCGAATATCCAGGCCATAACTAGTCGTTGGAACACTGGTTCAAAAGCAGAACGATTTGGTAAGGGTTGGTGTTTAAAATTATTTAGTAGGGATGAAGTTAGACGTCTCTTCTTCCTTGCCACTTATTTCTCATTTCAGTGTTGCCCATCTATACATCGCGTGTTCGAATAATTAATATCTTTATGCAGGAACGGTCGAAAATTCCGTGACGTACCAATTCCGATGAAGAACAGCTGGCGTCGCTTCAGTTGCAAGCAGTATTTCAGCAGAACATGGGACTCTAAGGCAGTTGTGAAAGATAGAGTACCTTTTCACCCCTCATATTAGAGATTGTCACTAGTCTTCTAATCGAAAGCAGACGCCCTCCTCCCACCCCGCTAAGGTTTATCACTTAACGACAGAAATCAGGATGGTTGTCCTTTAATATGAGGCCCGCTTTCTGCTACCACTAATGAGGCCTCCCGAGACTTCTCATGAGACGACTGAAGACATATTGCTCGATATGGAAGGTGTAGTTGGTAATGAGTAGGTTCTTTACGCCTTTCTAAAGCAATGGTCAAACCCGAACAAAAAATTGCCACTTTTTACACGCTCCAACAAAAGGCATTCGGATCTAAACTGCTTCGCGCTTGTTTTCAAGACAAAGTCAGTTAAAGAAAATAATACGCACAACTTTTCAGCACTCCTTAGGCCGTCTAATCACGCACGACCTTGAACTAATTTCGTCAAAGATTTTTCAAAGGTTGCGTATCAGGAATAAAAGTTTACGATGGAAAAAGAGCTTGCAAATATTTTTAGGTAACTGAGGGAAATTTTGCACCCCACGTCTGTTCTACCAGATAACAAATTTAACCTCCTTTTGTGCTGTTAAAGTTCCGACCGGAATGATTGAACTACAAAGGTTTCTATTCGGACGAAGGCCACGGTGTGTGCACACGAAGCTGCTGTCTGACTGCTGATGACACAGGGTGATACTGTTTCTGCGATTGATGCCATGGTTGAAGTCTATCC
>CABFON010000059.1:0-19500 GCA_900683695.1 Echinococcus oligarthrus
CGTGTAGACCAATCAACGCACACCACCCAACGATACTCGGCGACATCTCCACTAACAGACTGAGACTCCATTTGCGATGAAATAGTCCACTTTCAATACAACCGAACTCTTTTAAAGGCCTTTTCATTCTCAGTATATAATTGCAGGACGCAAGAGTATTTAGTCTAATGAGAATACAACAGTACATAATTGCCTGCATAAACTCATGTTGAACTGTTTCTTCTGCACTTAGCAAAAGACACGCAGTAAAATCTAAGCCCTCTTGCTTATTGTTAATCATTTTTATTGTCAAATGACTAAACTAAAGCGAGCTGATGATTGCAAAGTAGGAGTAATATCAGTTATTAATCGCTCATAAATATATTTTAGGCTCTGCCTTGGTTAAATTAATTTGTTTAGCCGCCCTTGAGAAGCAGGACAGTCAGCTGCGAGATAATTTGACTTATAATTTACCCCAGATGACGATTATCTTAATTTGCAGGTTCGCAACTTCATCCTTCATTGAATCAGTTAAAGAACAGACGCTGGTTTTCAGAACGGCAAAATTTTTTATTAGAAAGCTCTTTTAGAGTTAAGATGTTTATTTGAGCATTAATTTTTGATTAGTGGTACCTCAATCTCATTTTGCAATCCTAAGACAATCTTTCTAGAATGCTTTTATAAACCCATTTTAGGAAGTGACTGCTTTATACTGAAACTACAGAAAGAGTTTAATGACACTGTCATGGGTGGCGATTTTCAAAATACAGAGGTCTTATCTTTTCTGATAAACTTGTAGTGCCTCAAGTCCTTCATGGGGTCAAAAGATTACACAATACAAGGACAGTCAATGCAGTACCAACTGATGGGTCACCGGCATGGTCTGTGGTCCTTGCCGTCTGGTGGAAGTACGATGTGGGGGACTTCAGTCCTGGCCTAACTAAAACGAAGAATTAAATTAGCAATCAAGGTATTATGCCCCTTTATGGATGATGACAGTCGCCAGAGCAAAAGTGAGTTCTCCCTTAACTCGACATTAGTCCCACTAGTTTGCAATTTTCTTCCATTACTTTGTGGAAAGTAATTCTTTAGATGGGTTGTATTAGTCCGTGAGCATTCTCTATCAAATGCCATTGCCTGATCGCAGTTAGGAAGCGTAAAAATGACTTGATCACCAAATGGATAATATACATATATGAGAGAAATTAGCTAGTATCCTCGACTTTCACTGAAAGAGTTAATTTTGTTGTCTACCATATATTTATCTAAGGGTTTAGGTTATTAAGACCTCGCAAATTATAAATAAACCAAAATGTTAGTGCATATTTTATTTCGACTTCCTTCACATTGCGCAGGCAAAACCATTCGTTTACTATTCAGACCATGGACATGACGAGGTAGGTCGAAGGGATGTAAAGGTATTCCCAAAATTTGGTTTACCCAAAGTAATATACAATTTAATAATGTACTAAACTTATTTTTAGAACCTTTTTGACTTAAAACTGACAAGCTCACAACACACACCGCTCTGACATTCCACCGATATATCACTTAACAGATTACACTAGATTTTATGATTAAATGGAAAGTTAAAATAAGACTTTGAAAAATTAGAATGTGGGAAATCCTTATAAGTCTAAATTGTTAAATTGTGTAGCACAAAGAAAGCGAAATATTAAAGACACAGGGTTTAGGCAAGTTCTAAGAAAGAACAAATATTAAAAATTCCCCTTGTTTCATTACTTATTAACGTAGGATGTAAGGCGGCAATAGGAATGTTTGTGAAAGTAAAATGATTTACTCTATTAGGCAATCAAATTTGTAACCTAATATTTAGGTCTTGTAAAACCTTAGTCACTAAAGCAAATTCTGCACACTCAAATTAACTCCAAATAGGGTGTGAATAAATAGAAACCTCCTAAACACTTCGCTCACACTTTCCCTTGTCTGCGCATTTACGCTAATATGTGCTTAACCCTGGTGACGAGAAATGCCAATAAAAAGCATTTAAAAATTATCACCAGAAGAATGAGACAGCGTCTCTTCCCATGTGGTTTTGCCAAAAGGTATCACAAGGTCTCATAAGAAAACGATTTCGGCCTCACAGATTGACTATTCGTCTGCTTTACAAGCTGAAAAGCAAGAATCACATCCATCTGTCTAGCATAAATGCCCCACTATAATATTCAGTTGCATTAACCTTTACAAAATTTGATAATACTTATGATTTCCCATCCTTCTCGAAAGATGACGATCCAAATTGTAAACTTCTCATAATGTAATGAATAAATTGAGGGTAACGATCGAAAACTCCCCTCCAATAAAGGAACTGAAAAAGTCATGCAACAGTGGCGACGCAAAAATGGAGACTTACGGCTGCAGCTGCAATAACGATGCAAATGTTATCGCTCGGTTATGGTAATTAAAAGCAAAGCCTTCATAATAACTGCGACTTTTACAAAACCGGTAAAGGAATGAAAAGTTTAAAAATAATCTACAAACAGACCTACTCTGAACATAAATATTAATTTTGATTTGAAAATTCCCCACCTTCTTCTCTAAACTGGGTTCTTCGTTACCAAAGTTCGTAAATAACCTTTCAACATGTAAAGAGGCCGACACAAAAAAACAAATGAGTAGAATTTAGGGACGTGTGGTTGATTGCTAAAATGGTTTCAATCTTCAGCGTCTATTTTGAGATGGGATTACACCTATAAAAAGCAAAAAACGCAAGTGTGTGATCAGCATAAATTTAGCTTCAAATAAAACTTTGGTTGCTTCTGCAGTAAGCACATTATAGGCTAATACATAACGCCAATTTGCTGGCTAACATAAAATTGACGGTGTCAAGTGCCTCCGCACACATTTACCTCGACGACATTAAATTTGTACAATTCGAACATCCTTTGATGAATAGATTTGCTAGTAAGTAATTTATTTCACCTACCTTCTACTGTACCTAGCGTTTTTAGAAAGTAAAGAACAATAAAAGAATTTTTAATAAAAAGAGGAAATGAAGTAGTGGAAATGCAATACTTTAATTTTGTGTTTATTTTCTCGTTTTGGTTTCAGGTTCACACAAGTTTCCGCCTTTGTACTTCCTCTCAATGGTATGACCTTTGCGCTGTGCCAGCAGTCCCTTAGTCCTCCGCATTCTGGCAGTCTATTTTCCGCCCTTATATAATAAGTCTTTTCGACTGCAGGAAAGCCTCAGGGCGCCACAGAAACACGAACTTTGAATTGGATTAGACATATTATAAAGCAAATTATTTGATAACAAATTAACTCCAAATCTGAACCTGCAAAATACTAATAGAATATCAAAATGTGAATACTTGAACGAGCATTACGTGATTAGTTTTATTTGTTTCAGAAGCATCCTCTATTAGAGAGATCCAATGATGTTTTTTTGGCTTTAATTAAAGATTCTTCCACGAACAGGGGGAAAAGTCCTGCAGCCATTTCCACACTCTCCGAAAAATAAAGTAAGTTTCCCTCACTAAAATATTTTGGGTAAATCTACAACGTTACCTAAGTCAAGAAACACCTGTAATTGGACAAAATGGGAAGACTCAATCGGACAACGGTAAATGTAAGTTGCTTTGTATTGGGCGAAGGGAACTGCAAGACTGATTCTGACCTTGTTATTGAAAATAAACAAAGGGGCCAGAGGAAAGCGATCTAGAGTCATAGGGCACTGAGCAAGTTGCATTTCAAGTAAACTCCCTATTTAAAGAGTGAGATGATTTTCCTTTCCCCATTGCACTTGTGCTGATGTTTAGACAATGGTGTCTCAAATGATTGTTGAAACAATCCCGTAAGGGTCATATGGATTCTTATTTTAAGAAATCGAAAACAGCAAGAATGGTAATAAATAGGATGGTCTGGATAGCAAGTCGCATGTTAGCAAATTTTGCAGATTGCAGAAGCACTTAAAGCCTCGTCGTTATCCTCTTGCTCCTCTTTAGCCTTGCAGTGCAGTAACAATATGCCTTTACCAACGTCCCCTGATTTTCAAAAATTTGAAAACCCATGAAGCATTAAATTGAGAACAGTGGTAAAAAAACCGGTCTTAAATAGCAAACACTTACAACTTAACGGAAGAAGCACATATATCGTGAAGACTCCTAACTTATTTGGCAAATACTACACATTCGTGATCTGCAGGAATGTCGTGAACAACTGAATAAACATTAGCCGTTTGTTACAAAGCTGTCTACAGTACCCCTCCAGCCATCCACAAGCTCGAAACAACGCATATTAATATGGTTGGGCAGCATTGGCATGAGAACAAAGTGGCAGGTTGGTTTACAGGTAAAGCCTTAATCCCATTGCAGTATTTTAAATCATGTCCGCTATTAAATGACTGCTTTTACTTCATTGTTCCAATAACAGGCAATGGGCATGCAAAATAATCAGAGCATTTTCTTTTCATTCCAAGCACATTCAAAAGGGAATGAAACAAAAGAAACAGTGCAATTGTCAGAAGGAATCATTGACGATACCAACAAATATCTTCTCTGTTGCACGCAAATTCGATGGCTGATCGTAGAATTTTTTATTGCACAAGCTATGCTGCGAAAGAAGCTGCGAAGGCTGCCAAAGGAGAGTAGCGAGATGATGCTCAAAAGTGATGGGGACTACATGATATTTGTATTGCTTTTGATTACACGAGCATTTAAGGCCTCTCTATTGTGGTTTTGCATGCTCTTCTGTACCTCTGTAATAACTTTCCGCCACACCCCAGCGATTTCTCACTTAGGAAAATATTTATTTACTGCATCAAAATTAAATTGTCTCTTATGTGAAAACAACGAAAAATTATTTAATTTCGAGAGAAAATGGCCTTTAACAATTCATTCAAAGGAGTTTGCATAGTGATGTTGAACAAAAAGTGATTTGCTGTTGACTTTCTTAATTAGGGACGTGTGAGCATGCAGTTGCTCCCTTATTCTTGCATTTGCTGGTTAATATTAGCAAGGCTGACGTTCCAAGAGCTAATTTTCCAAGCAAATGCTAAAAACCATCAACAGTTAAAATCACTGCTTTTGAAAACCTGTTTGCTTCTAGAAACCAAAAAACAGTTTAATCCCAGCCACCTCTGCCTCTATCTCCTTTGTTTTTCAGCTCTATACTCCTTCTTGCATTTATGTGAATAATGCTATTGATAAGAACAAGCAATGTCCGTCAAATAAAGGAATATTATCAAGAGAAGGCCGCAGTACCCTACTCCCTCCCCACATCTTTTCCCCTCTATTGTGTCAATCTTCACACAAATAATTTCTGCGTTTATAGGTTGAAGTCTTGCTTGCTATGACTAATAAATTCTCAGATGTTATTTTCATTACCATCCATGACCACTCCGTCAGACAATCTTCGTGCTCAATCTCAAGTTGTATGCTTTCGAGTAGGCGGACCTCAACCGCAACTGTCATTTAGTCTCCATTAAAAATACCATAAGAATAGTTATATTTGCAATTCCACTCACTCTCGCACAAAAAAACATATTTGTAAAAAGGGACTGGTACTTTGGGGATATTCAGTGCAGTTGAAGGGGTCTAGTAAGTGTGATATTATTGACAAAAAAATCTGCTAAAATGTTATCAAAATACATTTTAACTTAATTTGTCTTAAAATTTTGCAGAATTAGAGAGACCGCCCTTATTTTTGAAGTGAAATTTCAGTGGGACTCCCTTTTTATTATCAAATTTAATGAGCAAAGTTGTTCTTTCTGATACTAATACGCTCGACACATTTCGGTAGCATGCATATCGCCACTTCAGATGGCAGCTTATGCTCAGTTTTGGATGAAGGCGTATTTCTGACTTCATCATAAACGCAGTTAAGCACGCACCAGGATGCCAAATGCGTTGAGGCTAAGATCTAGCAGAAATATAATAATGAAGTAAAAAGAGGATAGAGGTTTAAAATACCTCGATTGTTTCAATTGTGCAGACACTTGACGCTTCACGATTGCACTCCTACTCGCCAACGTGACCTCTGAGAAATTCCATCAACATCAGATCACTGCAACAATGGTAACACTTTTCCACCACACTTCTGGCTTGCTTCGACTTTAGTAAAGACTGAGGGCGCTAGCCTGCAATTTATGCCACTTTCCGTGTTTCCGTTTTTCCTCAGTGCATAATTACGACAATCCATCCAATGGAAGTTAACGAACCTGAGAGTAATTAATTAGCGAAAAGTGAGAATAGGCACACAAATGCATACACAAATTTGCGTAAATAGGAATGTCAATCGTGCAATACCCTCCCATCTAGAATCATCGTATCGCCCTGAGGGTAATGGTAGGGAACGAACACTGCCAAAGTGAGTCGGACAAATTGTTTTCTCAATTTTTTATTCTTTGACAGTGCCTTGGCTCTAATTTACTCTCAGGTTCCTTAACTTCCATTGGATGGATTGTTGCGGTCAATTTTTGCCCTCAAACCAAATTTTTGTCGTAATTATGCACTGAGGAAAAACAGAAACACAGAAAGTGGCATAAATTGCAGGCTAGCGTCCTCAGTCTTTACTAAAGTCGAAGCAAGCCAGAAGTGTGGTGGAAAAGTGTTACCATTGTTGCAGTGATCTGATGTTGATGGAATTTCTCATAGGTCATGTTGGCGAGTAGGAGTGCAATCGTGAAGCCTCAATTGTCTGCTCAATTGAAGCAATCGAATTATCCTAAAGCCTTTTTTAAGCATTTTCCTGCGCACTTCTTGAACAACCTCCAATGTCG
The DNA here is from genome assembly GCA_900683695.1 of Echinococcus oligarthrus. Lineage (NCBI taxonomy): Eukaryota > Metazoa > Platyhelminthes > Cestoda > Cyclophyllidea > Taeniidae > Echinococcus > Echinococcus oligarthrus. The sequence continues at coordinate 6,722 of CABFON010000059.1, forward strand.
TCATTTTATAACTTATTCAGTGGCGCATGAAACACAGCTAAGAGTCACCAGCGGCAGTCATCAAATTGAAATGCAGCTGAGACGACAGCATTACCAATGATTTTCTCTTGGCAGTTCTACTGAATCTAATATTTCTTTTAGCTCTGGATGCTTTTTTGGAAGGAAAGGGACAGTGGAGTAAAAGTAGAGCCATTTAACAGGGGACATTGCCTAGAGAAGTTTCGTTAGATAAGCTATTTTGCCGCCATTTATGCTTGTCACTTATTCCTCACTTCAGTTCTGCTCAGCCACATGTTAATGTTGACTAATAGAGTTAAAGATAGCAATAGCATAATAATTAAGCCATAAGAAGTAGCCTGATCTGTGAAATTTACCAAAATGTAATTTGCAAGCTAATGATACTGTTTGATATTTTACCCTTTTTTACTTAAAACATTGCATTTATTGCTTTGGAACAACGAGTTCTCTTGTGAGGCCTGTGGAACTGCTTCCACAATTACTTGTTACCACTTACAGTTGTTGGTCTAAGTGTCAGCACAAGTACAATGCGGCTGAGGGCGATTATATTAATAGTCGATGGGAAAAGTTTCTCAAAAGGCAATTTATTCATGTGCCTTAACCCGAAGAGTGCTCCCTCTGACTGCCTTGGTCATTGACATAATAGCTCACTTTGTATATTCCACACTGCTTCACATTAGCTTTTACCAGAATGAGCCTTCACCTCTTTTGTGCAGCTCTGTATGTTTCTGACTGCGGTAGCAATATAGGTTTACTCAATTTCTTATAACTGAAGAACCAAGTTAATTTCTGTGAAGGTGTGAAAATAACGGGAAGATATTCCTCATCCTATCTCGAGAGGATTGTTGAGCAAAATTTATAATATTGATTCGTTTTATGTAAAGAGGTGTGTTTTTGAAGCAAATAAAGTGACTACATAAGTGCTCGTATAATCTATTAAAAATATTAAAAAAAGAATTAAAGTACTGCAACCATACCGATTCAATTTCTTTCATTTCTCTAGCTTTGGCTTGTCTTCTCTCCATTCTACATTCTAAATAAAGCACTTTTCCTAAACTTTATGCAAATGCGCCTTCTCATCAGAAGATCTTTTCAATACTACCAATTTACTGCCAGATATTCTCGCCTCATGAAATTGGGATGAATGTGTACAGAAGCGCTTGACATTGACACTTTTATAATGGTCAGCGACTTGGCGTGATTTATTCTCCAACGGCGTGTATTCAGCAAAAGAAACCAAATTTTTTTAATTCTAGGCCATATTTATGCTTGAGTCTTTGCGCTGAGTACGAAATTTCACACTCCTTAATTTCTTTAGGCACACACTTCTCGCTGAATAAAATTAAAACTATATCACCGCTAAAATGCGCAACATATATCTATTTCAGTTTCTTTCTTGCATGTCCAATTTTTTACTTAGGAAGGTCATTTACGGACTCACTAAGAAATTGCCGACTTAGATAAGTTTATTGCAAATAACCTGGTAAATCAGGGATGATGATAAGGGAGAATTCAAAGCTAAAATCAATTTTTCTAGTTAAAGTAGGCCCGCATTTATGAAACATTGCATAAATCTTACTTTTCCTGATGGAGTCTGGAGAAATCACATATATTATGACTACATTGCATCTGGTTGCTGTAGCTAGGCGTTAACAAATATTCTGACACTGATAACTCATTAGTAGACCTTAATCTCTAAACATTTAGTTGTGTATTTATATTCGTTTACCAAGTTTTTTAGCGCTATCACTTTTCATGTGATCGAAAATAGGAGATTTCTGCATTTTAAGGCTAATGAAAGACCGATTCTCATTAGATGAATGAGCCACATATAATGCAATTATTTGAATGACCGACAGGAAAGTAGCCATTATTTTAACGATAAAGCAGGGACTTTAATTTAAAGCCACAACTTGATAATATTATGCCCGCATTGAAAGTGCTATTACATTCATTCACCTAGATTTATAGAGCATTATGACAGACATAATTAACGGGAAAACGAGATTATTTTCTTGCTGCATTTGACCTGTTCCGCGGCGAGTCATTCATATGCTATCACAAAAGGCTGTTTTATATCTAAAAGTGTGTATTTTGCACACCCCAAATAAACAAAGGCACTTAGAATCATCGAGAAATTACCTTATATTCCCTGGGTTGTTGTGATTATATCTTGCAAAATAAAAGTCACCAGCCCTCCACAATTGAAATGCTTTCACGTAAGCCACAAGTGTATACGCTTTTTATTTTTGATTTGGATAGCGTTAAAAATTCTTGTGAATATGAGGTATTTTCCGATGGGATTGCTCCCACCACTTACAAAATTGTGCAAAACAGATCCAACATTCACATGGTACATAAAAATATCCTTTAATCAAATGTATTTGTCCATCATTAATTTGTTTCAGCGTAAGCATTTTTCATATAGGATTAAACTAATCATAACAGTCCTGTATTTTGCCATTTGCCTTACAAAAAATTAAGCAAAGGACACGAAGCTACGCCATCTTTCGCTTTAATTGACACATTTCCCCTATAGACCAGAAACAACAGATTAAATCAAAGAACATTTTAACAGTAAAGTGCACTTCATATACTTTTCCCAGGTTTTTTTTCTGCGCGTCTACCATGCTTTACACTGGAAGGACATTTACGAACCTACCGGGAAGTCACCAACCTTGACACTATAATCATAAATGACCTGGTTACATGGGAGAGAAGGAAAAAAATTTAAGATCAAAATTGACTTCTATAATCAAAGTAAGTCAAATCTGTCCACTATTATATAAGCCTTACATCTGTTTACGGAATTTCGTAAAAAACCGCAGACATTGTGGCTGCTTAGCACTTGATTACTGTAAATGAGCGCAAACAAATATTTCGGAATTGCTATTGAAGTCGTAAGGCCACATTTTTTGAGCCGTGGCTTTTGTTTGATTTGATTTGATTCGCCTATTTACGATGTAATGGGGCATTAGCCATCTTTCGCTGGTCATCTTTTGCGGAGAAAGCAAGTCCAAATCGCTTTTACCAATTATGTCTGAGGTAATACATTTACTTCAGGGGTGGAAAAGTGAACTTCTGCATCCAGTCAGTAATGTGATAGGATTTCCACTTTACCAAAAGCTATAAAAAGACTGCTCTCTCAAACGTATGAGTTTATTTTCTCACGTTCATAGTTCCACAGCGTTATGACAGGCACAACGGGAAAACGACGAAATTATATTCTTGTCTCATTTAGCTTTTTTCTAATACAAGGCATTTGTGGACTACTATAAAAAGCCAGTTCTTCCTAATGGTGTCGAAATTGCACTCACTGTGTACGCAGTGGCACTTGCAGTCATTAAGGCATTGTATTTTATACTCTGCGGTGTTCTGATTGGTATTTTGGCAGAAGAATGCCACCAACCTTTCAGAACTGAAGTGTCTATATGCAAACTTCCAGCTTCCTAATTTTTTTTCAGATTTAATTGTTTTTGAGAGTGGACTTTGAATAGGCGGTAGGACTTGTAGGGAACACAAGTATGTTGAACGGATTTGATATTCACGTAGTATTCAAATGAACTCTGTTTAGTAAATTCAGATATCTTTCACTTTCATTTTATACGACAAATGGAGATGCTCATTCCAACTATGTGATTTGTTTTAAACCGATTAAATTAATTTTAAATAACTGACATTAAATTTAAGCTTTGGTTGGCACATTTAAAAATATCGAAGAATATTTAAGAACAACTTTAAAAGGTGAAACTTAAGAAAATTGCACAGCAATACCGTGATTTAATTTATGCTACAGATTAACGCAATAGGTGTCGTATAAATGTGCTTTTTAAGGTGGCAAGTGTGAAGGTTAGGGTAGCCCCTTGGCTAAGAAATCTTTTTTATTATTGAGGTGGAGGGAGAGGACACGCCTCGACTCTACCATGCAACTGATTATTTTTCGAGACCCAAATAACAGTTTCATGAAAGATCCTGGATACTTTATCAAGTCTTATGAAAAGTGGAAGAAAGCAGAGACAAGGAAATAAACTATTCATCTTTAATTCATGCGTGAACCAAAAACAGCTGAATGAATATTTAGTATTTGTTGTCTATGAGAAATGGCAGTTTACCAATGCGTTAAAGAAAAGTAATGATATTCACCTTGTTCCAGATTCCACCGAAAGGATGGCCATGAAGTCGCTTAAGTTTTTTGCACTGAACCACATTATTTCTTTTGTTTAAAGTCACTTTGAGCGTACACATCTTCAAGCAATTAGTCTAGAGTGCAGTACCATTCAGAAAAAAAATTGATTACAGGCTTGATTTTTGGTGCTTAAGGCAGCTTATCGCTGGTGAGTGGATTTGATGCCCAAACTGGACAGGTGAGAGGTAGACATGTAAACCAACTATCACACAACAAAATCAGCAGGCCGGCAAGTGTTTAAAAACGTCAACAACGTTAACTGTTTTGACAGTATCTCTATTTGAAGAAATCAGGAACTTATAAGATTTTGATTTTGCTCTCTTGCTCCAAGGAGGAGTTTTTAAAGTATTCACTCCCACTATATCGTTTGACACTTTTATAGCCTTTAAAATGAGATTGTATTTTGATACAAGAGCAATTCCTGTCAGTTTAACTTCCTAAGTTATTTCAGTTTTTACTTTAAGCTGCGAACTTTGCTCTGATTCTAGCCGCTCCCTTCAAGTAGCTACACGAAACTAAAATGAACGTACCAGCAAAAATCCTCGTAAAGAAATGTAGTGTCAACGTCATTAGTAAGAAAAGCATTTCTCTCCGATAAAATGACACCCTTTTTAACTGAGGATTTTCTTCCAAAATGTCAGCAAGTTTTCTTATAATCAACAAGAGCAGCATGTGTAGCTATATAGTTCATTTAATGTGGATGATAATTAAACCACAGCTGTTGTTATAAGCAGACATTAATTTTCCCCCATTTTAGCCCAAACTATCTCACATTTACCATCTAAAATGCTACTTCGTTCTAAATATGTACATAAGGGCTGTGAAGTGTGAATAGATTTACTTGTTTTCTTAACTATTCTCAATTTTGAAACTCACTCGCTTTTGGTCTTCAAAATTGATTTAAGTGCTTACTTTTGGGACAAATTAAACACAACCAACACGTTTTTATTCCGTCAAGGCGCGTAGTCATCCAAATGAAAGTGAGAGGTAAATTCAGACAACGTTTTGAAGGCTATCGTTTCTAGTTCTTGCCTCCACGCCTTTCATTCTTAAACACGAAGTGTTTTGATAACAGAGAGGGAACTGATCAAATCACCGCCTCAGTTTAATGAAATTCAGCAATATGAGATTCTTTTGTTAGTGTTTATTGCAATTGGTGGTAGCGTTAATGCATTGTCTATTCCGTGGAATGGCAGAACAAAACCATGCGTAATTGGTTAAAATAACACTGTGAAACCACTGGTTCATCAGTTTTGATCACCCTGTTGGTACTGAACACGAATTTTGCACTGGGTAACCTTTAAAATAGCTAGGCAATGTAAACACACATTTCCGATATTTTTCCTTCCTTTGACTGAAATATTTGAATTTCACCATGAATATAGAATTTGTTTTGAATTGTAAAACTATTAGCTAAACAGGTAATTTAGCCGTACCTTACTTTTTACCTTTTGACAGCTGTCTTGAAAATTTCAATATTTATGAACCAGCTTTAAATATAATTGTATACGATTTATCTACGTTTGTGTGAGTCAAAACGGTACCTTTTCAAATCTTGCAACGAAACACTTTTGATCTACCTTGAAAATACTAGATTTCTCAACTCTCCTTTTGTAACATTTAGAAAGCCATCTTCACTGGGTACACTTTGTGAAAAAAAAATTCTTCTATGCCCTTCACAAGTAGCTCTAGCATTTTATCGAGTAATATTTCGAGAATTGTCTGCAATTTTGGAGTTTTACTGCCACATTCAAAAGCATGTGAAAGGTAACGAAGTGAATCACCCCACAGTTTGCGCTGAAATGCCCATCATTAGCACTGGCACTCTACAGACGTGGCAAGAATTTCTGGGCTTGGGTAAATGACTGGCACCGTGCTTGGAAGCTGGGCTCTTTTCAGAAAGCGGTAAGTAGACTTCAAACAGAGTTAAGGGTTATCACTTACACCAATCTTGCAAATTTGTCATTTATTAACGAAATGCACCGAAGTTATCTCAGGTTAATTCGACTAAAATTTTATTTTTCCGATGGACGATTACGAATATTCAAAAACATTTAGATAGTCTATAGAGGTGCAAATTTCATAAAACAGGCCCCTAAATGAATAATTTTAGCAGTTCCATTATTTAATGAGCTCTTTTAAGATTAAGTTCCAAACAACAATTCGATTTGAACATGCAAAACAAAAACTCGCACACTTTATTCATGTTTTTATTTGGAACGATAGGTACGAATTATTATTCGTGAAAATAAAACAGTTTTAAATAAGACATTCGCCTAATCATGTAAGATTTTGCCTGCATTAAGTAAGAAAATTCTTTCAAGATGTCTTGTGATTACATCCGAGTAGCAGTCAATTAAATGTGTCATCCCTTTTGCGTTTGAATCAATGCTGAAAAGTTCCGTGCTTAGACAGACCTAACAACACGTCAAATCAAACACTTGCAGCAAAAAGAAGAAACTTCTTGCTGCAGATACAAAGCAGCCTCATTGCTGTCATTCTGTTTTAACCTATGCCTTTTGTACGACTGTTAAAAAAGCTGAACAACGGGATGTATGACGATGGAAAAGGTAGCTTATCAGCCGCCTATAAACTGTCAGCCAATCAGACATACACAATATATTATAAGAGGTTTTGGAAATTCTTGCTACAAAATTAAATAAATATCAAAATTAAGCATTAAAATAAATTGTTGCTTTGTTAGGCTATTCACCCTCCTACAAGTATTAACCGCCTGTTCTTGATTGGAGCAATAATACGGTCTTCCATCCGCTAGTATATGTCAGTTTCCTCGAATTTCCTTTTAATTTTTCTAGATGTTGGAGCAAATTAGACTTTAGGTACAGATAAATTACGGTTATTTCTGTAACCTTTGCTCCCTTTCTCATCACTAGGAAGCATTAACGGTAGCCACTAATTCATACTCCGTTTCTAGGTTTGCCCTCTGACAGAAACCCGTTTAAGTGATTGAGAGTGAGTAAAATTAGATTCCTGACGCCTTGTTTCCTTCCTGATATTTTATTTGAATATCCCATTGTGCTTCTTCAGATCATGCAATGCTTCGTCAAAATTCTAGTTTATGGCCGCTACCACCTTGGAGCCAAATAAGGCGAATTATTTTTAAAAGAATAATAAACTTGAGTACTACCCATTTTTACCTTTTTACTACCATACGTAAAGAGCACAAGTATAGGTTGTGTTCATTCAAAGTTTCAAAGTATTGTGCGGTAGACTGGAAGTGGTCTGAAAGGAGGCATATTTAGGAAGTAGCACTTAGTAAACTGTAATTTTTGTACAGAACTACCTCCCAGCTATTGCTGTCCGCTGTAGCACTAAGTCCATGATGGCATTTTGATAAGCTCCTTTTCCGACGGTTAACAATGGCAGTGCAATCAACTTTTATAAGTTCTCGAAAATTAGAATTCAGAAATTGGCCGATATGTACCTTAAAAAGAGTAAAATTTCTGCTATCTTTGAAGTAGTGACTTAACAGCGGCCTCCGTTTCACACGAATTTTGAGCGAAGCTCAGAACTTAATGAAATTCTTTGGACAAAAATTTGACAAACTCGGAATTGTCTATTGGTAAATATTCAACCAAATTGGGTCAGATTGGTAAAGAAACTCCTTGAACATTTCACTTATGTTAGCCGTAATTTTTCGGTAAACTTCTGTTTCACTTACTTTTTTCCTTCCTCTGCACACGAAGGCTCTCTTTTGGAATTCGGGAGATAGAATAAGTGCTGCTCCCGACTTTTTGGTCTGGACACTAGCAACCGAGAGAACAGCTTGAAATAATGTCGAGTGAAGCTGATATATCGAATCAAATCGATTTATCCCCATATCAAATGTTACCATTTTGCTGCACTTCTAGCAATTAACATACATCATCTGTCTCCACAACATATTTTTTGCTAGAAGAACCATTCACTAGTCGAGGTTGGTGATTTAGTGATTTTCCATCGAGAAGCCTATCATTCTAACGCCACTCATGCATCACATCGGCATCAGTGCAGCTAGAGTTGAAACTTTTTTGCCAACAGCACTATGCAGAATCACTAGCTGTTCAACGCTTAAGGCTTGACAACGCTCCACCTTGTTTCCATTTCATATCCCAAATGCTGTCTATATAAAAGGTTGCCTAAAAGTGAAGCCACCCTTAAATTGCTGTCCAGGAGAGTCTATGCAAGGTGGAAGAGGGACTTATTCATTTTTACAATCCATGCAAAGGGACATTTGCAATGCTCATTTGCCTTTCCTGCAGGCTTAAATTTTATGCAAGCTCTACCAAACTCCAAGCCACTTTCGTTCTGTTTTATCAACCTTCTATAAATTGTTCCACACAAATTTTTATGCAACAGGCCATTTGGAACAAATACAAGGGCGAATTTCTTTAGTCTGCATGTAAGGGGATCAAAATCAAGTCAATAACCTCAATATTTTAAGCCAGTTTGCAATGAAAAAAAAACATAAATATCTTTCCCCATTCACTTTGTACATCATTTTGCCTATTTAAATCGAACAAATAATCTGTACGTTATATATCCGATTTAAAGGAAATTGAAACTTATTTCTTACTGATAAAATGAAAACAAATAAGCTCTACTTTACTTCTGAATTTTAAGCACCATATTCACGACACTGCAAGATGAGTTACCGAACAAATGACATCCTGGTGTGGTTGTGCCTCCCTCTTCAGTTGGCGTGGAATGAATTATTAAATACACGCATCTCAATCCCCTGAAATATTTTAAGATTCTCCATAATTCCGTTTGCATTTTGGAAAGTCATTATTGCATTTACTTGCGATCCCACATGTATGCTGCCTCACTATCGGAAAAGGAACCTGTTCCTGTTTGAAAGAAAAGTGAGCTGCTTGGCAACATTTTGAAAACAAACTGCTTCCAGATTACTGGCCAGTTTTCCCATTATAAGAAGTAATTTAGAGTTACTTCTCATTCATTTTGATGCCTCATATATTGATGAGTCTTGAGCCAATTCATTTCATTCGTTCGCAGAATTACGTGGCCCTACATATGAAAAAGTATTATTCTTCATGAATAGTTTTACAAATTAGCTGCCGTTGTGCTAACGGCAAGTCTTTATATCTCATAGGGCAACTAATTAGATCTAATAAGCTGTCTGCCAACGGTGTTTTTATGTTTCGTTTCAGGCCATATAGCTACTTCTATGCCGTGTCTCGCAGAATCCTAATGACTTTGATCGTGCATTATTTGATTTTCAGCAAATACCAGTTGCAATATAACGCAGTCGATAAAGCTGTTGCATATTGCATGCTTTCTGCTGTTGCACTGTTGTCATCCGGATCGTGTTCAAGACGGTCTCTCTCTCAGCATAGGTCTTTCCTTCCGACATGGATTTTTGAAGGTGGCCATAAGGTTCAGTCCCTTAGGAGCCCTCATGCCAGATGAACCGTTCGGCCAAATGCCATCGAAGGTGACCAGACAGATGGTTTCTTATACTATCGTAAGTGGATTGATTCTTACAGTCTGTGTGACTGGATGTTTGCAGGAACAAATAGTGGTGCTAAAAGCCCTACTCACCAGCGTGTGGGTGGAGGTTTGACTTAATGGCGAAGTAACATGGAGGAAACTGGGATCAAAATGTGTTTACCCATGCGAGACTTCATTGAGCTCGAATAGGGGGCTAGGGCTAATAAAAAAGGGCATTTGGTGTAGCTGTAGGATTAGTGCGACACATGACATCTACTAGAACATTGCATAGCCCAGGACATTCTTCAACATCCATGCTTGAGAGCCTCTTTACATCCCCCTTTAAAGTGTTTGGTACAACAAGATCATTTATGTGAATTTGGTGGCTATTTGGCACTTCATACTGTACCATATCGCACAGCTAATCTAAGCGTTAGCATAATTACACTACAATTAAGGGGTGATTATCGTAATTTTAAATAAAGAAATCTACTTAAACTGCCGACTGTTTAATTTTCTTTGGCTAATATGTCACTCTTCTGGCTCCGTTAAATACTAAACTAGCATCAAGAAACAGTATTAAATTTTGCAGTTTTTGAGGTATGATTTTTTACCGCAACACATTTATTAACCATCATATAAAGCTATTTTCTCCACAATATTGCAAAAATTCCCCTCCTTATGTAGTCAGAAGCGCTTAAAAAGGCTAAGATATTACCCCTTTTATGCTCTGCGCAGTTCTGATTGGCATAATAAAAATTAAACACTATCGACCATTCATAAATGAACAGTTTTTGTGCGAACCACAAGTTTACACGCCCTTTTTATCACATATTTTATAAGTGCTAGGGTTCCTTTTTGACAGTGCGATATTATTGATAGGATCTGCTCTGGGTATTCACAGAAGGTTACAAAGTAGATCTGGCATTCATGTTGTATTCAAATAGGCCTCGTCTACTTCATTTGGTCATTTTTTGTTAACTGATACCATCTGCAGTATTCCTCATGGGAACTACACGTGCTTACCCAAAACATGTTTACAGTTCCCAATTATTTTTGTCAGTTTTTAAGTGAATTACATTCAAACGCAATAGCCTACGAGTTAGTTATCACAATAAACACTACTAACTTTTATTTTGGATTGTCTCAATTCAAAATAACAACGAGCATTTTAAAGCAGCTTTCGCAGTTGAAAATTGCAATTTTTGTCATCTTTTTGTGTCAGTAATAAGTTGGTTTGCTTCTAATTGGAAAGTTTATAGGTCTGTTACACCAGGATGTCAATACACTCACAAGTGCTTAAAAATGCTATCAACTTTGGATGATTTATTCAAACCTCCATTTAAAGAAAATAAGAACTCCTGGAATATCAGCTTTACTTCCTTTAAAAAGAGAAGTCTTTGAAGGATTTAGCTCTTCTCAGCGATAACGTTTGACACAAATGTAGTCCGTAAAATGAAAGGATATTCCAGTGCAGGAGTAATTCCCATCAACCCTAGCGTTTTAAACATTCCATTTTTACTGAAAACTGCCAAATCTGCTTTAATTTGGCGTTTTTACTGACCGCTTTGTGAATTTAGTCTAGATTCCTTAATGCAATGGCAGGAAAATATAAAATAAATCTGATATCAAGCATAACTGCAATCCAAACTTCAATTTTAGGAAGTGCAGTTCCCTGAGATAAGGTAACACCTTTCAACAACTGAAGGTTTATTTTTCAGAATACCTGTAAGTTTTATTCTATCAACAAAAGCAGTATCTTTGGTCATTTAATCCATTCTTGGTATATGCTAATGCGTTATCAACTGGTCTTGTAAGCGGCTGCTACGTTTACCTCAATTTTAGCCTAGACAATCCCACATTGGATGTTTGATTAGTTAAAGCTACGGAATTTATTCACACAAGATTTGTTGCATTACACACTTAATGTATACCGCTTTTGTTTTTCGGTCTGTACAATCGAATCAAGGGCTCATTTCTGGGAGTAAGAAAAAAAGAACCCCTACTTGCCTTTTAACTGGAGCATTCATCCGCTTGAAAGCAAAGTCGTAAAGCCGACGAGGTTCATGGGGTCATCGGTCCAATTTTTGGCTCTACGCCTTTCATGCTTCTATGTGGAGTGTTTTGTTAACGGACAGATATAGGACGGACAAAGGAACTGCACCATTATAGTCAAAGTGAGTCAGATGCTGTTGCTTTTATCTTTGTACTAATATGTTTCGATTGCAATTAGTAGTCGTTTTGACCCTTTGACGCTTCCGTGTGAAGTGTGAACCAATGTAAAGGTTTGAACTATGTAACCGGTTAGAAGCAGTTAGAAAAGATATAGATTTATTAGTTCTAATCTCCTTACTGATGCTTAATTTGGTTTTGCATCAAATAACCTTTGCGAGGTCCACACAATGTATATATCTTCTGTTTATTACAGATCGGTATTCCATCCTAAACATATTTATAATCTTCTGTGGGCATGCCGTTTGATGTGTAAGTTCGTATTTTATTCACTTCTACTTTTTATGAATGTGTCAATTAAGGTTTTTCAATGTAAATCTTGCCTACATTTGAATGTAGAAATAAATTTAGCTTTAAATTTAACTTACAGAACGTCACCTAAGCGAATGATAAATAATAAAAATCAGGAACAGAGGAATAAGGGATAAAAATGTCAAACGCTTAATCCCCTTTTGTCCAGAATCTCCATGCACACTTCAAACACACTGATAAGGAACGAACATCACCATATGTGAGCTACATGAATTTTTGGCCTTGGACAGGACTTTAACACTACTTTACTCTTAGTCTGGTTGACACCCATCGGATGAATAGTTTCAGTTCATTAATGCTTCGAAACCATATTTTTATCATGGTACTTGCGGATTAAGAAAAACTAGCAGTCGAAGACTTACATAAATTATAGTGTAGCGCTCTGAGACTTTTATAAAGTCAGGAGAAGGCATAGAAGCATGCAGGAAAAAAGTCACTACTATTCAAAATGTCTGAAGCTGTCGGCATGGTCTGGACGCCATACCTGGAAGTGATTGTACACTAGTACGGCCTTAAGTGTCGGGGTAATCAAAACAATCAAAGAAATGCATAGCCCTTTCCTTTTCAGAGCGTCACCACC
>CABFON010000060.1:0-19443 GCA_900683695.1 Echinococcus oligarthrus
CTCACAAGCAGGCTGATGCGAGAGAGATAGGTGGAGGGGAGATGAGTACTATTGTAACTGCCATGATGTGCTGCCATAATCACCGACGTAGCAGCAAACAATTTTCTGCCCATCATTACTAATAACACCATGAATTAGGGTAAACCTCTTGTACGTGCATATGTATGTGCTAGGGGCAGTAACACAAACTGGTTGTTTTAAAAGTCCGTCTAAGGAGTGCTGAGCCAAGGATTTACAAAACTAGACACCTCTAGTGTCCCGAAGAGGAGGGTTTAATCGCCTCAAAACCACTCCTGCTGACATTATACCGGAAACGTTGAGGCAAAATAAATTCGGCGTCCAATTACGAAGTGCCGAAACAGTTGGCAGCTTAAAAGTATTTAAATACCACCACAAATTCAGCCAGTAAGTAATAATAAGGCAAGACTATTACGCGGATGTGCAAAGAAACTGTTCATTGAATACATTAAATTACCAGTAATTAAAAAAATGCTTCTCATAGATCCAATCACTAAGCCTTTAGCTAAGTTATCCTAACGGTATCCTTTGATTGGTGTAGAACAGTGCAGCTTTCAGAAAAAAATTTTTGTATTTGATTACAGAATAACGGAAGGAATCTGTTACAAGTTATAGACCAATTTCCATTAAAATACAAGGAACAAGCGTAGTTTGTTGTTGTTCAACAAGACTAGATGAATACAGATAATCCACAAATCTTTGCATCCCAAGTCTATACGGTTTAAGAGTGGTTAATTGCGCAGAAGCCAGTGACATATTTTATTGCTACGAAAAGCACAAGATTTTCAGAAGATAACGTTCGGGAGAGAGACCGAGATCAAAATGAGGTTTATGAGCCACCAATGTGATTCACCAACGTTTACGATGATGGATGGACCATAAAACTATACATAACTTGCTTTAGATGACTAACAAAGAAACCAGACTCTGTTCTGTGGCAATTAGAAGGATGGGATGCAGCAAATAGTTGGGAAATTTGCCATTAGTAAATATACCTAGATCAAATTTCAAATGTATTGAAAATCCTCTTGAAACATAAGAAAACATGATCAACTGATGAAAAGATTCAAAAAGGGGAAAGCACCGAACTGTTCTCCGCGCCATAGAACGAAAAGTAAGGTCTTTTGAACACGCTTGTATGCGTATAAATGACGCCTTCGGCCAATGGTTTGCGACAACACGAGTAGAGGAAGGACAAGACAGCAGATACAGATGATTAAATAATACAAAGTCTGAATAAAAGTTCTCAATTCTAACTGGGTAGGGGACACAAAACCACGATAAGAAGCAGCACTGATAGTATCATTGCCGCAACGATTGTTTGAGGCATGCGACAACACATACAGCTCGACAAATGGGCAGGAGACCAAGCTGGGAGACTCGCACGTACCTAGTTTCTCGGAGACTGTAAATAATGAAACAGCAGCATAAACCCTTCATTCCGCCATGTCAAAATAGGATGAAAACCACGAAGTGAAGCTTCAAAACGATGGAGAAGCAACCTTATTTTCTGAAATGGATGATAGCATCTATGCTGAAAGCGGGATATTTTTGACGATGCAGACATTGCTATTCTCGGGGATTAGTACCAAAAAGGACCCAAAGTCGCGAAAATAAACTCCCATTTGCCACTTAATCTGAGTATTTAGTAATGATACTCACATTTTTCCGAAAATAAAAAGAAACTGTGAAAAGTAAAAGAAACAAATCCAAAAATAAGAGACTGCGTTGAATTGCAAGCTTGAAGCCCGGACGCATCCACTACTCACGAAAGTGATAAAGTGACAACTGATCGCAAGATGTTCCATCAACGGCCCAAAGGGATAACGTAGTACACCATAAATGGAAAGAAATCGTGATATACTTGAGGAGACACCCTTTCATCATTTATGCCAGTAAAAAGACAATAGAAATGCAGAAGTGTTGTCTCGCACCATCATCTCATCTCAAGGTCCCAGCACAAATAATACTAGGATTTAACGGACCAAAACGAACAAGTTCGTAAGGGAAAGTGAGTGCTTATACGTAGATGATATGCCACAAATCTGGTAAAGCTCAGTGATTGTGGGTTATTAATGTAAGGGTAACGGCAAAATATAACCAAGTTAATTTGCACGGTCTTTGTGATAGAAATTAAATAAATGCAAAAAACTACAGAAAATATTGTACTTGCGGGAGCAGTCACCACCATAACCTATGGTCTTCTCCCAACGAGACTTTAGATTGCCAATTTCACTTAGGTACTTCTGTCTTTAACAACAAACAATTCACCAATACCCACCTCCGTTTCTGTCTCAGTGTGATTTCTCACCCATCCATTTTGCACGTGATTAACCAGTGCTAGAAAAAGGTGGCAATCACTTGGAGAAATGTCGTCTAGGTAATATGGAGGGTGATGAACCAGTATCTACCTTTCTTCACTACACACACAGGGCCAAGGCGTAGTCTTCTGGGAGTAAACTGGTGCGAACCTCAGAAGCGTAGGTTGGGTGGTGAGTGGAGCATTTGCAGATGGTCGGCGATGTGTTCGTTTGCACAAAAAATGGTGCAGTACAAGTTATTTCTCATCCCAAGTCAGGTAATCGGTCGGTAAATAGTCTAAGTGCAATAACAAACAGGTAGTCTTTAAAGCTTATTAACTGTTACCTGTTAATGCAAGTCACATCCAGATGTGGACCAAATGTTTCACTATTCGTGATAAGCACTACTACAGTTCTTGACACGTTAACCCTCTAATTTTTTCAACCGATAGCAGCACATAATTCACCACTCTGATCAGGAATGGAGGCTTCACGAACCCAATGTGTCATCATGGCTTGTCGATTCATCACCAGAATCGTATTTGCTCAATAAATTTCGGATGGTACGTTCTGCTATGCATTCCTTACAAGGGGCTTCCACAGCTTTGCAACCAAGTTAAATTCGGCTTGAAAAGCAGACAAACTCAAATCACATATTCCAGGTTGAAATGGGACTTTTTGATAAGGAGGAGAATTCTAACTAACAGGGAACTAGTAATGCATACGTACGGACCACCAAAACTTTGATCGGAACTCTTAAGCTATTAATGGAGAATGGGGACAAAAGACTTTTCACACCTATGCGACGCAAAATGGAAGTAGAAAATATGTAAACGTAGATGTAATAGTTAAATTTGATCAAAACCGTAAAGAAGGGGTGAGTTTAAAGAAGTTTGCATTATTGCATCAGACCGAGGCACATATTTCGTTACTTTTACTAGACTATTTCCTTCTTGATTTACACATCAAACAGGCTTACTGTAGAAAGGTATTTCCTGACGCGTAGCACCTAGAAGCGTTCTTCAGAAGAAAGTATATGGAAAATGTTAGGAACCATCAAGTGGCACCAGGCACGGCATGAAAGTGCATTTTATTAACGTCTGACAATCAAGCCCAAATGAATTTTTTCACGAAATGTATTTGTTGAGATTTTTAGCTCTCTACGACGAATGTGGATGTATGGGTACTGCAAGATATTAAACTGGATGAAAATTAGCTAAATATGAATGGTTTCCAGTGTTAGCATAATTGTTCCTCAGCGTACAAAATATTTGCACTTTTCCCGAAGAGAAATACTAAAACGGAGGGGAAGACTGATATTCACCAAATAGGCAAACGAAAGTAATCCGAGTGCTGGGTCAGCTTTTTATGGTGCGGTGTTCGGTCACACAACAGAAAGGTGGCTCCAAGGCGGAACCCAATAGAAAGGCACGCATTTTCCTCTAAATTCTTTTCCTTTATTGTCGCTGAATCCACAAATGACAAATTAGGCGAAACATTAAAAATATGCCTACTATTAGTGGATTTTAAATCAATGTAGCTTGCCTACAAAAATTGCAAATAAATTTAATTTTCGTCAGATAAGCATTTCATTCACCCCAATAGGTCAAAAGCTCTGTGATTATTTTGCTAATCTGATTCTTCCAAATTGTCGTGTTTAGAAATAAAAAAGTAGCAAATAACTTTAAACACCAGTCGCTGTATTTTTGTAGCCAGCATTTTAAGCTAAAAATACATATAATTCGATCCCACTATGACAATGGGAGGGAAGTAACTGAGCCGACATTTCGCACTGCCTGTGCCTAGGAAGAGGTGAAAAACGTTCGAGGAACGTATGCAAGCGATTTAAATCACTTTAAGTAACAGCAGTAGCATCCAGTGAGGCAGCAAGAATGGGGTGCAAACCCAAAAAAACGCAAAGATGCATATTCTCTCATTTCACTAATTTCCTAATGTATAGTTTCAAGAAAGTGTTTCAACTAGAATGCGTGACAAATGTGATTCTTAACATTCTCACTAAATTTGAATCGTTAAATTGCGTGCTAAGAGGCTTTTACCAGTCGCGTAAAGACAACCTGTGCCAAAATTCGACGATAAATTAAAGACGACACCAAAACCAAAAAGTTTTGCAATCTGGGGTAGCTAGAGGCAATTATTAGCGACCCAAAGCTAACGACTGTAATGCACAATAAGTCGAAATGGTTTTCAGAACGGTTAGAAGAGGTAAATGACCTACACATTCTGACCACGAATGATATACAGCCCCAGAGGCACACATTCTACTCCGCGATCCGGACTGAAGACTCTCTCATGGCTGTCGTTGACAATCAGGTTGATGACGTTGTCAAAACCCTTCAAAGTACCCTACAAAGCAAAAAACGATGTAGATAAGATCGCATTAGCTGCCCATTTGTACAGGTACACATTGAAACGATCAGATGCTTGAGTCTTTAGCTATTCAGGAGATAAAGATGCTGAGCAATCGCTCACAGCCTTCGCATTGAAATCCACATTATCTATCTTTTCAAGAGTTCACATAGACTAATTCTTGTGTTTGCATTGAACTGAAAGTATTCATTCACTCTCAAGGCTCATAGTTGGTACGTGCCTTTGAATATGGAAAGATACACCAAATAAATTCTACGCATAACGGTGTGGAGGAAAGGCAATCTTTTAGAGTTAAAACGCCCAAACACATGTGAAACCAGTGAAAAGCTGTTTCCTCCTTTTAATATTTTGTGCGGTTTCGCAAGTAACTTCAGTGGGAAAAAAGGACAATGAGTTCACTGATACTGATGTATTGCGCAGCCATACAGAACCAGTAATTACGTAACTTTAATGCCCTATGCATCATTTCATGGCACTGCGCTATTGCAGAGTTTTACGGCTGGAGACGTAACTAGTTTATGCAATTTCAAGGTGACGCTCATCTAAATCTTGAATGTTCATGCTTATCTTTTATGTGGATCGGGAAATGTGTAACAGAAAAGGCTTACGTCTTAGACAAATACACCGCCGTACTAACGATAAATTAAACAAACGGCGGTCCGCTATCAAACAATTACAATAAAATTTAATGCCGGCGACGCATTTGTAGACACTCATCTACCGGTTTTCAGAAACAAATAGCACCTTTTTATCTGACGAAATCACCGAGTATATTTTAAAAACGGATGGCACGCAGTTAGAGTTTATAGAAATCAGTTTGGCCGTTGCAAAAATGATGGTACCGTAGTTACAGTCGAAATGGTTTTGACAAATCGGGGTAACAACATATCCCTGAAAAAGCAGATTATTTAGGGGAATGCTTGATAGAAGACCAATTGGTGACCATTCAAAAATATAAGTGATATCAAGAACATATTCTTCTACGGTTTCGTAAAATGCTAGAAACGATATTTCCCCTCCACGTGGAAAGTGAAATGTGCAACGCTGTAGCACTCATGAATTAAAAGAAAGTCCGGGAAAAGCATATAGACAAAAGAGCTTGAGCGACTGGCTGCGTTCAAGTGTAACAAACAAGAAATGAGGGAGAATAGGCAAACTTTTATAGTGATCAAAATTTTGCACTAGCACGCTCTTATATGAAGTATGATTTAGTGACTATTGCCTAAAGGCGTAGTTTTAAACATTTACTACAGCAAATACGACTTTGTCATGTAAAAGGGGATGTGCTGAAGCTAGCAAAACTAACCTCTAATTCAAAAATGTCAATTTTTCTGACAATGAAGACTCAAACGCAGAATCAAAAAATAATTCAACGCAGAGTATCGAAACGTGAAAAGTTACTGGACCATGAATGCGTGGCAGAACTAATCCACCTACGAAATCATAATAAGTTTTAGAATTGATTATACACACGGAAGTTGGCTAGAAAATGTGGGAAAAGAACTGGGACAAATTCTCTGCTGTATAACTTCAGTCTAGGATGATACATTGGGTGATTTAGAGTAAGTAGGAAACAAAGTAGTAAAAAAGTGCTAACATTACTACTACCAAGGAGCATTCAAATCGTCTCCTCATTGTTTCTTTACAATAGCAGAACTTGAAACTTTAAAAATCGAGAAATAGTGGTACGAACTAATAAAGACACAATTCCTATTTCCACGAACTTTCCATATGCATAGTACTAGCAGCTACATGGGGTAAAAAGTGATCGATTCCAGTAACATTAACTGTCAGGATGCCAGTTTTAAACTATTTCTACAATAGTCCCGCAAAACCATACAACAGGCGGTCTGCTGCGTCCCAGATAGATGGTTAAAGGAAAAGATATTTACTGTTAATGAAAGGACGCAGATAAAACTGTGCATGGAAAATTGAAACCCGAAGGACCAAACACCCATCCACGGAAAGTGAAAAAATGAGCTTGCAGTCACCATTCTATTCCAGAAACATGCAAAATTTGGGCAATCTTGGACGAGTTACGTGCTGAATTCCACACAAGCGTGGGCATTACATGTGGGCACGACAATATGCTCAAACAAAGAATAGTCACAATTAATTATGCAACCAACAAGATTGCAGAAAGAGCAGCGATGCGAAAATGCCATATCTAACGTCATTTACGAGCAAATCTCTATTCCGATAACTACACAAGTACCACTCATCAACATGCATTCAAAGTAACTATACTGATATCAAATTAACCAGCAAGCCATATATATAGATATACGCTATCAATACGTGGAGGATAAGACAATGACAGCTGACACCATAGTAATGGAGACTTTTGAAGATGTTTCTTGGAATAGAGTTAAAAGGGAGAAATAACACCTTATTCAGTCGAAGCAACGATTTAGTGAAATCAACCAGAAGTGGGCGCCAGTGGAAAAGCTCAGATGTTGTAATATGAAAGGTTTTCACAAGAAGAGGAAACAAACAAATCAATCAAGACGTTTTGACGTTTTCAAAAGGTCCGTCGATTTAGAGCAATGACTGGTCGTAACATACCGGTCTTCATTCAGAGGAGAAGCGTTTGATAATAAACGCTGAGTTATTCTTTTCAGCATAACTTAGCAATTTAGTATCCTCACATGTAGACGAAATCCGTCTTCTAGTGGAAGTAATCAAAAGAAACCCGACTTCCTCGATTGAAATTTAAAGTATCATAAATACAACAATAAAAGAGTCGTGAGCGTCACCCCGTAAAGCAGAAGTACATTTACGTCAAAATTCTCAAGAAAATATCACAAGCGATACTAATTTTGGTAGTCTGTATCATCCAATTTGGATCAGGCTTCGCGTAAGCATTAAACCGAATAGCACAATGGATTGTGAAATAAAGTGTTCAGCTCCTCGGATGGTCAATGGGAACCATGACGACTTCCCATCTTTCACAAGTTAACAAAAAGAACACTAATTGTGAAAAAAGAACAATCCATGCAGTTGCAACGCTATCACACATCGTTTTAGCAATTCAATTTTAGGTAAAAGACGATAATGACAAGTTCCACGAATGCCTATTTATTTTAGGTGTGTCAAAAAATAAAAAGTTTAATTGAAATTTCAAAACAACAATAATGCAGCTTCTCTTAAATGTTCTTCAGGACTCAAGTAAACGGAGAAGCTTCTGCAAAGCCGAGGCAGGAAATTGTCACCAAACATAACATATGAAGTGCGCATTATCTCAACCACAGTAGCACGGGAAATCCGACCAAACTTAAGGGAATAAATAGGCAAAGCTCCCAACAAGCGATGAAAATTGCGATCAGTGCAAGGAAGCAAATAAAATCCAGTCATTAAAATAATGTTTGTAGGATGTATCACACCCTAGGTGTAATTTACATTTCCACGAGTTTTGTGTAGATGACTCCGTTGTCCAAGTGAACTGTGAAAAACGGGTCCGAGGCCTCCGTTTCACTAACCTGTTTCAATTACGTGGACTGTAGATGTAAAAAGCTTTCCACATAACAGCATGGTTCGAATCACGAAGGCAAGTCAAAGTTTTAATTACAAGACAAAAGTAGTCCGGTTAAGCTCAAGAGGTCGACGGGATAAATGTAGTGAAAAAAGCATTGTCGCTACTGGAGAGGGCAAAGATAAGGACCTCCTTAATCCCTACTGCATTAGCAAGAAGCTAGAAAAATCTAATTAAAAAAATGACAAGAGTTCTGCCAATTGTAGCTGAATCAGAGGCTAGTGTAAATTGACTAATGGACAAGGCGGTTCATTTGACTGCAGCAAAGCGTGAAAGGGGTTTACTAAAACAAGTAATCAAGCGTGCCAAAAAAAAACCATTTGGGACTATGAAGAATGGACTACATGTTCTGGCAACGTTAATAATAGGGTGAGAGACATGTTTTGGGCGTTAGATGAAAAAAGTTCAGGCGGCAAAGATGATAGGCAATTTTTTACAGCAAAAGAACACGCGGCGTGGATAGAAGACCGTTAAAAAGGCCCCAAGAAAGTCTAAACGTAGGGGCCTATAGCAGCACAATCGCAACGCGTAGTCAAGGTTTTCTTTTTTGGGTAAGTAACAGCCAGAGCCAAAAAAGCTAATGATTTTGATTTCCTAAATATATTGAGTAGCAAAGGAAGTTATAACCTTGTAGATAATTTGCTTTATGAAATGAATGACGCTGACGCGTCCTTACAACCTTAACATGATCGCATTAGGGTAATGCGTAAAACATGTTACAATCTATTGAAATTTGACTTTCAAGGTGTCGAGGTTAAGTGGACAAAATTGCAGGGAGGATAAATCAGGGGACGGGGAGTTGCAGTCCACGCCAATAGGTTGATGAGGCATTGCGTTTTGCCATGAGGGACACCCATCAGAAAGGCACACGTCTAAGATAAATCCAATCAAAGTGGTTGCCACGACTACGTTCACTACCTAGTGATTACGCTACCAATTCCTACGACAATCTATTCATCCCACGTATGGGGGTTGTCACTAGTCTTAGAATGATGCGAAAGTCCCACATCAGGGCTGTCAAAATAAGTTGAACCCATTGGACGTGAAAGTGTGGGAAGGACTTAAATTGTTGAAAAGATTGAGTGGAAGAAGCTGTTGGCTTTGAAAAGCACATATTTTACAGAATGGTTATTAGCTTAGAACGCAAAGCTACTGGGTAAAACAGAGCAAATATCCACACAAAGTAAACTCCTGATGCATGGAAGGTTTCACAAAGGAACCGTTTTTCTTCGCAAAGGAAACCAAATAAGATTGAGTACGGCTTGGAAGAATATTTACAGAGCGAAATGAACTCGTGGAGTTTTAAAAACGGAAGTCAAGCATTTGAAAAGCCAATGAAGTCATTCGTCCCAAAACATTTCAGTCTGGTCGAATAAAAGCAGAGCCGATTACCTAGAACACAGATATGAAAATAGGTAAAGGTGATAATTTGAAGACATGTGGCTAAATAAAGGTTAATTGATAAGTGGGAAAAGGGCGACCGAGTGTGTCAGCTATCCCAAGTGACTATTCTTTTAATAAATATATGAAGCACCAGCTGTTGCTACTGCTGTTAGGTCCGACTCCACAGAGGAAGATGGACTACGTCAGGCAAGATACAGGTTAGACGCTAGAAGAAATGTACATTTAATTTAAGCAAAAAATGCACATTTTATCTCCTAGGTTGAACTTGCTCATATTCAAGTCCAGAAAGAAATGGTATCGATGAGGAAGCATGACGCACAATCTAGAAAATGCGTTTCGTTAGTACTTTGTAAGTTACATTGGGTGAAATGGCCTAACAAATTAAAACTAGGGTATTGTTTTATGGTGACTGCATGCCTAACCACTGGGGAAACTTTAGAGTTCTTGGTCTGACAGGAAAACACAACCGAATGCTGCAATGAAGCCGTCATAGACCAAAATTTGCATTTAGGAAAAGTTTTATGGCATGGCTAAGTGCTTATGCGTTTACTGTTCCCATATACGGAAAGTACAAAGATAAAAGATACAGACTAATATAATTTCGACTAAAATTATGCTCAACATAGTTTAATGAGATGGGCACTGTTAGCATTGCTGTTCATCGTCAAGATTGCTAATACGCCTGTTGATCTTTATTGTGTAAGTAATCTGAACGTCTAGGGGACGAAGTAAATAAGTTTTAATGAGAAAGAAGTCAATGCTAGATGCCAACGGGGACCGAGATTCACTACAACGATGGAAAGAATAAATCTATAGCATGCACAGATTGGCGAAGTACTACACTAGCACCCACACTAAGCTGGGAAAAACAATGAAGATAATTGGTTAGGCCAAAATTAATTTATTTAAAACTTTTGAAGGAAGATTAATAGGTACGCAAAACCCGCATCATTACTGTTCCCATGCATTTGATAATTACTACTTTTTCCTCCACTTAGATACTTCCAAAAGATATCTCGTAAAAAGACAAAGCTCAAATCTATGAAACAAGCAAGCCTTAAGGGATTAAGGATTTTGCCATGGCCAAACATACTGAAACAAAAATAAGGGAGTCACGTCTTAGAAGTTATCCATTATAACCTTCCTGAAAACAAGGGGTCGATATAGAATAATTGTTTTCGTGAAATTGCAACAAAAAATCGCCATTGGATAATAATGAGCCTGAAGTCCGTTTCAGCTCGTTTCAGTCCGTTTCGGAAAATATCAAACCAAGCTACTTGGTGTCTCAATGACAAATATAATGGTAATTTCATTATTCAAATGAACATTTAGTAAAAAGCATCACCGACAACATAGTGTGACAATGAAATTATTTGGTGTAAGTGCCAATAATAGAAAGGAAAGCTGATTCATCACCTGAGGAAAGTCAAACTTGGACACTCATCGCAGAATGAGGTAAATATGAAAGAGATGACTTACCACAATCGAGTGACCGTCGGATGTGATTATGTTGACGACACCTTTTGCAAAAATAAGGCCATTTGTTAAGGAAATTAATCTAGAAAAATCACCAAAATTTGCAGGAAAAATGAAATAAAACTTTGAGAAACAACAATTATTACACAAGCACAATTTTTGAGAACCAAAATCAGTATCAGCAAGTTGTCAAGTTTCAGCATAAATCTCAGAATATTATAATCCATGCGGCCACCAAATAGCGTAAAAAATCTGGGTCGACGCCACAAACGAAACGATTCCAATGATCACTAGGGAGCCTTGGTACAGGCAATAGCCGAATCCACTTGATTTTTAAGTGGTACGGTGAAGACTTCAAAGATGTTTTTACGATGCTTTAATTAAAACTGTTTAGACAAAATGGTAAATCAGAACGTCTCATTAGTCTGTATTTTACAGAACACGAAGCGAGAGGTGGAAATTTGGGAAAATGACAGGCCGTACCTCCCCACAAATAAACCTGCATATCGGCGTCTACGGCTGGCAAGTTGTGCCAAAAGCAGTGTAAAACCAAAGGCAGACGATAAGCGGTATGTTCAGCAATCCACCAACGTATAATTGTTTGCCAGATTAGAGACATCAATCCACAGGCGTTTTATCATTTGCAGCCGCGCCACATAATTCTAAATGATGTCCAAGAAATAAATCCATTGTCTCTTTAGCTGAAGACTTAACGCCATCCAAATTTGTTGTTATTCCGTTTTATTTGCGCCTGTCGATTTCGCACTTTCACAGTAAACTCAATTGGGTTTTAGTGGTACCAATTGCTACATCCTAAATTCATTGACGGCTTACACACTCTTGAATCAATAAGGACATACTTCCGACCTTTTATAAACTTCAGTTACATTAAATCGCGTTCCAAAAATTTCCAACCTATTCTTAACCACTAAGGTCGCATTAACATCTTTGAACTTCAGAACCCGTCGCTGAACAGAAACTTGCTATTGGACAGGACATTATCGTAACCGGCACAAAAATAAGTAAATTCCAGCATAAGTAGTCACAGTTAATCGCCTAAGTGAACCGTTCATGGCATGACAACTGTCTTCCACATACCGGAAGTGGGAATCGTAATCAAGTACTGGACGACTGTAAGGGAAGGAGCCACCGTTCAAATAATTTTATCATATCGAAATCGCTCACGGAATGTGGCAATAACTTGCCAGTTATTAAACGACAACGCTGTATCAGAGTTAAATGATACGAAATGGAACAACTGTAGAAAATTTATCCAGAAGAATAGTTTCAGCAAATAATCCCAGGTCTTTTTACCAGCTGTACAAATGGAAACTACGCCTCAAATAGCGTTTAAAATGATAAACTGAAGAAAATTTTTACTACTGGATCCAAACGGTATCAAAAGTGTGGACAAGGAATTCTATGTAGACAATGTGAAGGATCGCAATAAGCGCACAGGTCAAATGGTGACGGAATGAACAACCAGGTACCACAATATGGAAGTGAGAGGGACATGGCTTTTACTTTTTTCCCATAAATGTAATTCCTATGGTTTAAAGGACAAGCCGGATCACTTGACTATTTTTTCATAAGGAATAGCAATTTTAACAGTTTCACAAGAACATGCTAGAGTCCATTAAGATCGCAAATTAGAACGACAAAACTAAGAGTTCAAATGATGAGGCGCTTGTAAGAGATTGTGCATTTTTAGTAAAGATAGCACTTCCAACCTCCAACCCTGCAAAAAAGTATGAGGGATGAATTCATGGAAAGGAATTGACGCGGCGCAAAAGGAACGCATATCTGCAAGTGCGCGCAAGACCGTCCGAGCATTGATGGAAAGTAAAACACCCCTACCTAGTCATTCATTCGTATGTACTGTTTACGCGCACAAGTACAATCAAATCATATGTAGGTGGCGAAGACAGTGAGAGGAGACATTTGCTTGATAACTTCAGAAATTACGTCAGATGCTTTCTCCTACAAGAGATTTACAACCAGAAAATGATGTTTTGCATCGCCTGACAGGATATATGATAAGGGGAACGGAAAACACGAGAAAGTATTCCCCTTATCAATGGTTAAATAAAACTGGTTTGGGTGGACTGACAGGAGTGTGAAAGACGTGGGGAAAAAACGCTTCTGTAAAGCGAATTCTGTAAGGAATAAAAAAAACGAACAAAATCCACGGCGAAGGGCTCTCCAAGACATCGAAAGTCCAAATACCACGGTCGCATGAAATTAAAACGAACACAACACAAAACTAATAGAATCAGGTATACATTATTGTTAAAGCATTTGGGTAGTCATTTAGTCTACTTGCATATCCTATCACCTGAAAAAATGAGATAAAATGCACATCAATCACTGATGCAATTACGTTATCTTAATCAAACCAATGAGGTGGACAAATGACACGCCTATAATTTGTTTGACCCGCGTCCGAATATCAACTGAAGACCATATCAATAATCCATTGCATGGTTCGACAAGACTGGATTTCTAGGATTTCATCAGTGCACTAATAAATCACAGGAATTCTACCTTTAGGCAGGATAGGCGAGGCTCACTTGGTGAAAGCTGTTTGACAGCCATGCGATTCGGTTTAAATTCTGTAATGATTCAAGAGCTGATTGTACGGAATCATGAGCTGCACAGCAGCACTCATTAAAACTATGTACAGGGTTTAAGCAGCGATTGTAAAATGAGATTCTGTCTTAAATATTGCTAAATATGAAATAAAATATACAAACAAAAGGATACGTCCAACGTAAGCCTCCAACTCTGAAGCCATGGAGTTATCGTCGAGGTTAACTCTACAAGGAAAAAGTGGGCTGCTATTAGTAAAAAGTTAGCATATGAGCGCAACCATTCGGCGAACAGTGCACAGCTGGTTTGCATTCGTTGCTTAAATATTAAAAATATGGTTAAAGGGCATGAGACCTAGTGTAACATTTAATATAATAACGACCATAGATGCACTTAAATACCACGATCCTTCTGCATTGAGCTAGAAATAAATGGTGCAAGAAGTAAATGAGACCTGCACCTATTTATCACGTCGGATGTGATAGTGTTCTATCTAGTTAGAGCCAATTCTATGTATTTACTTCAGAAAAATACCGACTGTACGAAGATGGATGAACATGAATCCCAAAATAGAAATACAACCGATTGGACAATGTGGGATAAAAGGTTTATGCTATTCAAAGAAGCGATTAGAGAAGAAAATAGATGACTAAAAGGGCGAGGAATGAAAGACAATAAAAAGCCATGACTATTCCCGAGACAATAAAAACATCAAAGAGTAGGTTCAAGAAATTGAAAATGCACAGTGTGAGAAGGGAGTGAATGAGAACGATATTTTCCAAGATCAAGGTTCGCGCAGGCACATTCCCACTACAAAAAACTGCGCAGTGGAAGAGCACGAAGGCGGATAAGACCGAGCGTTGATGGTTTGGTGAGATTAGCACAACTAATTAGCTCGGTCATGTTCTCAAAATCCCTGCGGCACTCATAAGGCGAGCAAAAAACGCTCCAAACAGACTAATCTGAGTCGCAAGACTAACCAACACCAAATGCTGCTGCTACGGCTCTATCCCTCCCTCTTGCTCTCTCTTGGTTATCTAATCTTTGCTCCAGCGATCGCTCTAGCTAGTTAGTTGGTTGTTGGAGACTCATATAGAACGACTGGCTACTTCTATCATTTTCATATATCTAAATTTGAAAACAACCAGACTACTTCAATAATCGTCCGTGAGCAAGTGGAAATGAGTGGACAGTGCGAGATATGCAACGACGACATTAAACAAACGGATAAACCAGGAAACTGTAAATATCGCAAGCATAATGCAAGCGACTCCTCTCCTCACACCAACTCACTATTGAGTCGACGACAGCCAATGCTTGAGCAGAGTTTACTCCCATAATAAGCTTTTAATCATGACTGCGAGCTTGTAAAACAAATATGCGGTTGCTAGGACACGTGGAAAAACTGGCAGTGCAAAAGAACACTGTGGTGCTATAGAAAGCGTGAAGGTATTTCTCAAGGCGAAACAAATGCGTTTGTAATGAAAGAACCAAAACATGTTGTTGGATGTTTGTAAAGTGAAAAAACGCCACGACACAAAACTTTTGGGAAAAAGTCGGCATATTAGTACCTGCTGAAAACATAGTAATTAATCTGATATTTAATTTATAGAACAAGCAATTATCACAACAGAGCCATCCATACGCACGCACCTCTATCTTAATATATAAAGGAAACACTATCACAATTTCAACAAGCAAACAGGGCAAGTGAGTTCACGCAAAAAGTTTTATTGCATTTAACACTCTATACATCTGGTACTCCCAAAACATTCAAACGCCGATTGGCTCAGATGTGGACGAAGGATCGGCGACGATTGTTTGTCCAGCCCATTCTTTGTAAATGGGGAGGAATTTTCTGAAAGCTCTGAGAGAGTATGGCGGAATTATCACACCTCCAGTTTGATCGCAAGCTCCCACACTTGACCCATCTACAGACAAAAAAAGGGGTGAAACTTTAACATTTGCCGATGCACTAGGTAGCATCGGCAACGAAGATATGAAGGTCCATTGACCTTCCATGAAGCTGCAGTGGACGCACACAGCTAATTCTCAAGACTGGTGGATCCACGCGCATCCAAGCCTCATGATGCTACTTCACTCATTGTTGAATTGTTTGATCACTCTAACAACGGGAGTGCAAATTTAAAGGAGAATGTTGTGGATTTAGAGCTCTAATCCTAATTGATAGAGCAAACTTATTTTACTCAGAATTCGTCCAACAAGGTAGCTGCGCAAAGGATAATCTGAAGGAACGTCTCACAGAAACTCAACAAAAAGGATTATCCAGCCATGCTGTGAGAAATAAGTACTTGACTTCACCATTGCGTGACGAATTTGGGAATAAAGATAGGAATCGCTGCTGCTTAAGTGAAATGAGTGAGGGCCATTAAGACACACAAAAAGCCACTCTTAGCAATTCACTATTTTAACAGTCCATTCGACAAAAATCAACAAAAAATTCAACGTTATACATGACTTTGATTATTTTATTTAGTTATCTATGAAAGGCCCTGGATGGAAAATTGTCGTGTGCACATGCATACAACTAAACGAGCAGAAATAAGTTAAATTGGGTAATATTAGTAAGAAAAATGTATAGCATCATCCACGGCACGGTTGCTAGGTGGATGGAGTCACAGGTGACTGGATCACCTTTAGCAGGCTTACAACAAGCTGGTGCAGCAAGTTTCTTGCGTGAAAACACAAACAGAAACAATAAATCGTGATGATCTAAAAAGAGGTCAACGGCTAGATTAGGGAAAGGGAGCAAGTTTAGAATGAACGCAGACACAGTTTGGATCCAGAAAAGTTACATATAAGCAGTCATCTCTAAAGCTTTTTAAGCTTAGTTTGCCGTGGTCGACGATAAAAAGCGTCTCAGGGAGTTTTTCGATTTTCGTGGGATCGAGAGATTTTTGTCCAGTCAAATGTCGCTCACTACTGGCGAGAAATGATGACTGATGTGCATGATACACGTTAAACTTGGTTTCAGTGTTTCTTCAGCATGAGGGCCTTGTAACTTTGTTCCAGTGAAACGGCAATTAAATAAATCACGGAGGACGGGAAACTCAGTAAACAGTTTTGTTACAAGCAGCTAAGGAATGTTGCAGAAAATAAAGGAGCTCCTGCGGGGAGCAATTGATTGACCTTTATTATTTGAGGCGAAAGATGAATCAAGATAATTTTTCAGCTATTAAACATCAAATGTTGATTTCTAGAACCATATAAAGTGAAAAATTACTTTAAAACTATCAACCCGTATAAGTTGAGTTGGATAGTAAATTTTGCTGCCTTAAAATAATGTTTCAATGCGAGGAAAAAAGATGTGAGCTGAGGTCTCATAAACAAGTGCCAGATGCGACGGACCGGAAACAAGGAAAAATTTGCAGCTTAGAGACGCGTCATGTAACAAGGTTATCAACAGTACATTTTGCACCGCATTCAATGAGGAAATAGTCTCGAGCAGGAGGCAGAGTATTATGCCATGAGAAGTAACAGAGCAGGAATGTAAAAAATGAAAAGAATGAGATGCGCATAGTGCGAGATCACAAAGACGGTATTGATTCAACAGGGATACTTTGGTTTGGTATTAACCTTCCATGGCGACCTATGTTAGAAAAAAATATTTAAGACGCTTAATGGAACCTTAGGAAAGCAAACTAACGCCACATTGATGCATGGAAAGAACTTCTTCCCATATGGTAATTGTAGCTTACTTACTTGGCATGATTCCTCTTTTACAGCAAGCCACTGTCATAAAACGAAACGCAAATAGACTTGATAAGGAGAGGAAGTTAACGGGAGTGTTTAGTGGGGGCATACGGATTGGAGCAGCTCTCCAACGTTTGGAGTATGTTGCCATAAAAAAACAGTTATAGCTGTTTAACCAAAAAACCGCAAAAATGGGGTCTACACTGCAGTGATAAAAAAGCACTCCTAGACAGTCCAATTGGAGCTTTAAGCATGCGAAGCGGTCACATTAGCAAGGTGGACTAGGAGGGCGACAGCCATGGGACGCAGACTTCCACTTCCGGTTTCGTCAAGGAGTTCAGTGAAGTCGAGGACATTTAAGTTGCGAAAAATTAAAACCAAATTTCACACTCCAACGATAGGAGTGCCCTTTGTGCTTCCGTTAAAATTACGGCACATTTTGATTTTGAGTTGTTTAATAAGAACAGATTTATGAAGATGATTATATACAAATAAGTGCTAAAACTAGGGCGATTCTATCGTGTCGATAAAGCAAACATAACTGCCACGATTCTGTAGTAAAGTGGTTTAGCGTAAGGACCCAAAACGACATTTTAATGATAACTACTGTTATGAAGAACTAAGAATCAGTAAAAATCGCGAAAGTGGGATAAATAACCCATCAGATTACCTAGGTAAAACAACGAACGCATTGCAAACTTTCAGTTATTAACAAGCTCAATCATTATAGCTTTTGAGTTTGTATTTTTTGAGGCTCTTTTAATCAAGAGGATACATGCAGAACCCACTTAGTTCTGCAGTAAAAAATGTAATAACATTAGTGTTTCGTGCAAGCACAGCATGGTAAAATAATGAGTTGGAGAGTGTTTCGAAAATTTGGAGCGGAAAGCCAAATGAAGTAAGGTATTTTACGTACACTATTAGGGTTTTATGGAGCTTTGATTGGCCACAAGCAATAGCTGACCACACTTACCTATTTAGATACCTTATTACATGAGCATGGATTAAATTGGTCCATTTAAACACTCCAACTGAAAAAAGTTAACCTAACTAACAAAAGCAAATCCCTATGGGATGAAAGCAATCGTGGAAAAATTCTTTCTGCTTCGGCAGGGCCAATAAGGCAAAAAACTAAACCCGTGACAATTTAAATTGGCGCTAAATCACAGTCTGAGTTTCGACCAAAGCCGCAGCCTTAAAAAGCCCTGACAAGTCGAAAGTTGGCGCCAAGCGAAAGTTGACAAAAGTGCTCTGAACTTCAATAAACACAACAAGCAGTACACTTCCATACTTCAATATCCGAATAAAAGATCTCTTAATAACTTAGGGGATGAGGAGGATCAACGTGTTAACAGTGTAAAATTGGACAGGGAAAAGTTGCCAACAAAAACTTCACAGCTAGCAGGTAGAATTTTCGTTAAAATAAGACTAGACACAACAATGAAAATGGTCAATAAATACATTAAAAAGGCTCAACATCTCTCACCATCAGAGAAACTCAAATTAAAACAATATCAGGATTCCATCTTACTCCAGAAAGAATGGCTATCATTAAAAAACAAGCAATACTGGCAAGACTGTGGGAGCAAAAGGTAACGTTTCATGTGTTAGGTGTGAATGTAAGCTGGTACAAGAATTATGGAATAAATACTAAAACTAGAAATCCAATCGAACCCAGCTATTTCTCTTATAGGTATCTGCAAAAAATATTTAAAAACTTTACACCACAGTGATACATGTGCACCCATGTTTACAGAAGCAGAATTTGTAATAGCTGAATCTTGGAAACAACCCAAATGCCCACCAACTGAGGAATGGATAAAAAAGATGTGGTATTTTTATACAGTGGTGCATTACTCAGCTAAAAAGAAAGATAAGCTTGAAGATTTATAAGTAAAAGAATACAACTTGAGACCATATTCATAAGTGAAATAAATCATACTCACATGTGTAAATATTGTATTGTCTCCTTAGTGTAAAAAGAACTGAAAGAATAATATTATACAAAATGTACAGTAGATA
>CABFON010000061.1:0-19411 GCA_900683695.1 Echinococcus oligarthrus
ATGGTGGCAATGGCTTCGAGACCAGAGGACAATGGAAGCAGGTTTTCATAGTTGGCCAGGCTGACACTTTCCAGAGCACCAACTAGCTTCTCTGTCAACTATGAAATTATGTGCTATCTAAGTGAGAGTTTAGTGGAAGAAATCACCATAATTACTTGAGAATGCACTTGCTTAGATGGACATGCTTGGGTTTAATTTTATTTGGATAGCTACAAATACAGAATCATCAATTGCCTCAAGAGAACTGTTTTGTGGCGTGTGAAATGGAATGGTGCAATAGAGTGAGAATTGGGCATATTTGTGCAGGTATTTTGGGATGTAAAACACAAAGACGAACCTGAGCTATCCTGTTTCGTTTCTGGTCTGTAGCAGCTGGTAGGCCTAAAGCGGTGAAGAAGCAAATTTGTCAGATCTATTGGCAGAGCTCTTTGAAAGAAGTGAGCATTTGATAGGAACAGGGCCTACTCGGAGTGAGATCTGAGTTCATAAATCCTCTTATTTGCGCACATATTGCCTGAACGGTTTCCGAAATGGTGTTTGCATCTTTAGAAGCGATTGCCTTTTCAAGAATATCATTTTTTCCGGTTAAAATATCGTTCATTTGTTTTTCACTTTCATCTGGTGTACTCCTAATGAACTAAAAGTGGTAAAGCATCCATGAAGAATATTCGCCATAACCAATAAATTGACGGGCAGATAGACGGAGCGGCTGAATGATGGATGGAGAGAGAGGTACAGGGTGGAAAGGCACGGGTGAGTTGGGAATGAATGGAAGAACGAACAAATGAGTGAATGAGTAGTTGAACTAGTAAATAAGTGGAGTCAGGATGGATTGATGGGTGGATAAATGAATGAATATGTAGATGAATGTAACAGTGCATTGAGTTTCGGAATCACTCACCCTAAGAGCATGGGAACACTTGCTGATGTATAAACTGGAACTAGGTAGACTCCGAATGCACATCTGAATGTCTTCCTCAACCAGAGGTAACATGCTACAAAACGAGGGATTTTCAGCGATGCCGAGAGTTATCTGGTCCTCATGCATTTTTGCTAGAGCAACGTTTTCACATCAATCTCGGTAAGAATTTACTTTACCGTAAAATTCAAATTTTCCCAGAATCGGCGGACAGCTACAGGTCATGCAGGCACGTTGAAACTCGCGAATGAAATTTGGAGCTTCAAGGGAGCAGTGGTCGCATGTAGCCGCTGACCAGACATCGAGCGTTAGACAGGATTTCAGATTTTCCAAATGGGGATGATCCACTCTCATACAGGCATCCAGGTGCCCTTGAACTGGCAGTTGACGAAGGAAGTCAGGAAGGATTACAAGTGTGTTTGTTTTCGAACCTACCAAGTGGAGGTGCACACAGCCTTAATAGTGTGAATAAGCAACTTGATAAAGTTGGAAGAGGTGTCCGAATCAAGTCGTGACTTACAATTTCATCTGTTTAAATGGGATGCGACAGTTACGCAACCACACTATACGTCACCATTTTAGGCGCGTCTAGCTATGATTGTTGACGGCAATGTTAACAAGCTTAAGTGCATGTGTGTATGTAGCAATAGTGTGTGGTGCTGAGAGAAGTGGTAAAACTTGTGGCTGTCTGCTAGCACAAAGCATCTTCAAGCACAGCGCAGTACAGAGTTATAACACCCTCACGATCAATAGTAAGTCATTAAAGTTTTGATTTGCAGTGAACAACTACAGCAGTCATTCTACTTGACGCTGAGACAGTGCGTGGTATTTCTAACCCTAAACGAATGGTTGACGTATACCTTCTGGTAAACTTGCCGGTTGTCCTAGGATGGTTCTGTCATGTTACCAAATGCCTCACTGCCGATGCTGCATTTGAGATAGTGCATAAGTGCTAGGATGGGTTCAAAAAAGTCCTTATATTTACTTCTTTCTTGCCTTTTACCAACTTAAAAGCTCCTCTCTCACCAGAAAACCTCTCATAATTCGAAAGTTTATTTGTCACTTTACCCTCAGTTAAATGCATCATTTCCTCCGAAACATTCCGAATTGAACTGTCGGAAAATTGTATTTCAAAATGCCAATGAAATTTGGCGTCTTTGTAATCACTGTCACCATCAATTTCACCTCTAAGCACAACATGCTCGGGTGATCTTATAGCCAACGTCTCCGCAGTAAATCGTGGTTTCATGACTCTGCAACATTTTGCAATGAGAAGACATACTTCTTGCCTGATGGATAAGTTCGCTCTCAAGCTCCTTCCCAGCCGTATTCTGTGTATATCTCGGCCAATTCTGGTTGATGTATTAGCATACACAGTCACCTCATAAAATTCATTTATTTTCAATTCGGCCGCAGGTATACATATGTCGCTATCCATCTCCGCTACTTCAAATGCCCTTTTTTCTGCTGGAATATTCACTTTTGCCCAGAGAAAACCAATTTTCTAGAAATGGTAACATCATCAACATTGGTAGCATGCGACTCTTACCTCATTTGCATCGGAGCTGAGCAGCGAATTGAACCGGAGCTTCGGTGAAAGGCATATACGCTGATTGTTCCACGGAAAGTAGTGGAAGTTGCCAGTTCGGTTAAGGATTTCAAACCGCAACCGCATGGGCCATACCTCTGGAAATGACCAAATGGGTTCAGTTCCGTCCATGATATTTTGTCGGTAGTTTTTGCATGCAAGAATGAAATCCTCATTATCAAGGAGTTCAAAGAATCGATTAGCCTGTAAACTGAGGCCATCATCACCATTCGCGACGGCGGTTATTGAATATTGTCCCGCCTATTGTGTAGTTATTTCTACTGCCGACACACATCACTTACCGCTAAAACAAAGTTAGCTGTATATTCAATACCCGCTACCGTTTCTTCAAAATACTGGTTAATGTTTTGCCGACTCCTGAAACACCACTTTACTTCCCTGGCTCTCCCTTTAATAATATTCGCCTTGAATGTAATTACGCTCCTCCGATTAAAGATGTCAAACCGTCTTCCACATCCAGAGAGCAGTTTGGACCCCACTTTCTCGAATATGGAAATTCCACCAATTATTGGTTCAGCTGGTCCTATCGTGTGTTCAGTTTATCAACGTGAACATACCAGATCCTGGGGACAAAGGGGAACTGGAAGGAAGCACACTGATGGGAACTTCAACACGCTTTGGTGTGGATTCTTGTTCCCAGGCATAGGGTTCCAGTATGGCTACCACTGTGTGCACACCTTCTTCGATGAAAGATCCGTAGAAATGCATTGTTTCATTCAAATACAAGTTCAGTTGTATCTACAAATTATGACCTTATTCCTCACTAAGAGTGTATTCGGGGATGGTCGGAGTCTCTTACACCCTAACAGTGCTATGGCGTCATCAAATAGCACACCTGATTTAAAGACTCGACTACCTGTCATGTGGTAAACGGAAAAAGCAAGTATGTCTCAGGTGGCATCATTCATTGAAACATTGTCAACCTTTGTTTTTAATTCTAGATA
This sequence comes from Echinococcus oligarthrus, assembly GCA_900683695.1. Taxonomy (NCBI): domain Eukaryota; kingdom Metazoa; phylum Platyhelminthes; class Cestoda; order Cyclophyllidea; family Taeniidae; genus Echinococcus; species Echinococcus oligarthrus. The sequence continues at coordinate 3,473 of CABFON010000061.1, forward strand.
AAGGTTAAGAAGAAATTTAATTCCTCCTTAAAAGCCTAATAACCAACAAACTGCCTGACTGACCTACTGACTGCCCACTCAAAGGCCCTGAATGATTAAATAATCCTGAGGACCTAACACCTTTTCGTGGAAGGGTTGTATGCCCTAGGTTATCGCCTTCAACAGTCTGACAGAGAATGGAGGATTAAAATGAGGAAGAATTACCCAGCCCTGCTTAGGACTAGCTAGTGGCAAGTTAAATATGTCCGCCATATATCATCGTTCAGGATTAGGCAACACTTATTGAGCAAATACTTTCCCCACAGCTTGTCTGAAGACTGATTGACCCCGTCATATCCTCAAGACGCTTCGCCATATTTACACTCCCGGATTTGTTTGCCAATACGGAGAAACTAGTGATCTCTGAATAGCTCGCTCATTTAACCTCAGTTCATGGGACCAACTTGAGGATAGCTGACGCAGAAGGATCATTGCAAGAAACACCATGAAGGACGATATCCTAATTAATTGTGTGCGTTTTTACGCGGGTTATTCTGCCTAGATCCAGCCTTCATCACAATGAATTTGGACCCTCAAGGCTATCAGGCCATCAAGCGTTCACTTGCCTGGACCATCTGGGAGACCACTTTGAAAGTGGCCAATAGTAAATCGGGCACAATTGAATTCTCTTCAACTTTCCATCTCATTGAATTGACACATCGGTCTGTGGACGCATCGTTCACCACACCCTAATGGCATGGCATTCGCTTCATGTTAGTTCTGCCAGTGGGCTACCAGCCCTTCTATGCACTCCAATAATAATGGAAAGTAGCCTCCTTCATTATTTGACAGTGGTTTACAGTTTCGGTGTAAAATTAGCTGACTTACCGCAGGAAGTGAGTCAGTCGGTAAGTATGGATTCAAGTTGCTAACTCTTACGCATTTCATATTATTGGCAGATTCAATTCGAATTTCATCGCCTTTCAAGAAATTGCACGGATCTTGGATTTCATACAGTTGGATCTCAGACTTCGGATAGGGTGTAGTCCATATCTACGGGCAGTGGTACAGAGGATAAGTAAATGTGAACAAAAATTGCAGAAAGCAAGAAAGTGACAAAGAGAGAAAATGTGCAGTAAGGTCGGGAGAGTGAGAAGGGAGATGAAGCAAATGGGGGAAAGCGACACGTACCACGTGGGTATCAAGAACTACGGGGTTTCCATTCGAGCACGTTCTGTTTCCATAATCCACCACACTTCCATCAGGACAACTAAGACGATCATGCTTCAAAAAAGTTGTTGTTTTCTCATTAAAAGTAGACCACGAATGTAAAATAAATCATTTAAATTTGCAATAATGAGTTAAATGGAAAGCAAACATAACCAAAATGATTTTGTGAGTGCCCGTCTCCCAGTCATCCTGACCACTTGTCTACCTGCCTATCTGTCTGTCTGTGTATCAGTTTGCTGACTCACTACAAACTTGATTTTGTCCCCATCTGTGGATATTGCAATGGAACGAAGGTGGCCGGATTCAAAGGTCACGGGACCGTAGGCAAAGTTCTCTGGCAAAGCGCAATTTATAAAACTGCCTTCATAGCGCTTCAATGATGCCACACCAAGCGGTAGGAGGTTTTGTTCTGAAACAAAAGTGTGACCGCTCGTAAATGGGAATCGTGGCTTCATTTCCAAAAGTAAAATACATACATGTACACATGCCAATACACGCATGTGCGCATTTCGTGATCCGGAAGCATTGGCTTTTACTGAGGCATTTATGAAAGATAATGAAGAATGACAGTATACGACACAGCACAACACAACAACCATATCACGCATAACACACCAGCGAACCTGTGAATTCGTGACTTAATGGCGGTCTGCCTTGCCATTGTACTGTGGCTCTAACTCTGTTTTCGTCGAGTACTGTGAGGTTGCACTGGAAAATTCTATTCACAAACACTGTGTCTGGACATTTGAAGCTGTAGGTGAAGTCGAAAGCAGCCTCGCGAATTTCCGGGAATGATTTATTTTCAAGTGCACCCTAAATATGCATTGGAGTAAAGCTGCAGAAGTTGTGCTCTTGCATACCAAAGTGCTCTGAATTACAATGATGGCCACCAGGTACTTCTGCAAGTATCAAAACAATGTCCCCGTCGTTAGGGAATCCGTTGAAAAAAATGTTTGTTTCGTTAGAATATGCTGAGCAAGAATGAAACGTGTGTGGAAAGAAAATATAATAACTTTTCCTTACCATTGAGGACAGCTGATGCATCACTCATACCGCGAGAGTTTTGCGCCCATGTTATATATACCCCCTCGGGTACGTGTAGCTGAAGCTATAAAACGGAAACAATGGACAACTCAATGTGTACCATCGTTAAAAGTATTTGTATCGTTTTTGAGCACCGAGGGGAAAAAATACACTGCTTATGAATGAGAGCGGAAATGGGCGCGGGGATGTGCCGTTATTCCATATAAATTAGTAGTTTTAGAATAGTGCTACAAATTTCAGGGCAGACTTCTCCATATTACGTCCCATTGACTTCTAAATGCAGTAATGCATGTCTGGCGAACAATAAAAGTGCATTTTAAGCCTCTTTTACAGCTTGTTTAAAAGCCCGCTAGTCATTTTTGTTAGCCACAAATGTGATCTTGCGAGCAGAAAAGCATCAGTATCATGTCAGACGTCTTTTGCTAAAAGAGCACATGACTTACTACAAGAATTTCTCCATAAAGACCCCAAGCTGCCATTCGTGTTCATTTGTGCGTGATCACCGATGTGATCCTTCTAATGCTCATACAATTTACCGCGCTCTTTTCAGACTTTAGATGCGACTTTGGCCAAATTTCCTTGCTTACCTCCTGACTTTACCAGACAGTCCAAATAACGTTGACCAAATGCCTCTACTGCGGCAAAGTTGAGTTGCTGGGCGAATAACTATTTAAAGTCCAAATTTTGCAAAGAAAAGAAAGCTATGACTTGCAAAAACTGTCGTTACGAAGGCTAAAAAAACGCAATGCTCCTCTCTTTTTTGCATGGCGGAGGACCCCTATAATCAGTAGTGGGATTGGTTGGTTGCAGCCTTGCAAACTAAGGCGACTAAGACAACTTGACTGGAGAGAATATGAACGAGACATAAAATGCTATTTTCTATTCAGTGAGTTAATGTACCATGTTACGGACATTTTTGCCTTAAAACACTTTATATAATTTTTTGTGCAGCTTTTACTTTTGCTAAGTGCATTCTTGTCGAAGTAGTGAATGGTCGTTACATAGTGCCGCATCACTTCAAAGGAAGGCTGCAAAATGTTTCAAAGGATTGTATAAGGTATATTATTTTAACAAATAAATACAGTTAAGACGATGAAATAAAGGCTTTCTCGAAAAAAAGCATTTAAAGTGACTAACCATTTTGGTGGAAGCTGAGTTCAAACAACAGGGCTTGAAGCAATTCTTTCATAAAAAGGGTGATAAGCAAACACGCTAAACCAGAAAAACATGATTGAAACAAGGTGACACAATATTTGCTCCTTAAAAGGCTTATAATTCTGCTGGGATTATCTGCAAGCCCATAAAACCTTCTATGATTTTTCGACTCACGACTAATCCTCGAGCATCCTACAGTCACTTTCTCGCTCAGTCCTCCTGAATGGCGGATGATACTTGAGGGTTCTACAGGTGTACTAGTACTCACTCGAATGCCGTAGCCAATCAGTTCCTGAAAGCATGCGAAACTAAAGCCATAAATAATGATAATCTGGCAGTTTACCCCGCCCAGTCGCTGGGCATATCCCCACTCATCATGTCACCCTTTACTTGTTCAGAATCCAAAAAAGACATCTATTCTGGAGTCTTTGTTTATCAATACTGGAAAGAAATCGCGAAATTCGAAGTTTCGGCACCTCAGGAGGCTTATAATTAAATAGCATCATGTTACAAAATAATGCGTATTTTTAGCAGACTTGTTCCTTATCAAGTTTATGTCCAAAAATTAAGGGTTTAGGAAGAGCATCTGACAGTTAATTAAATCTTAAAATAGCTTGTTTATCTTTTTAACTGAATAGTGAGCCTTATTAAATCGCCCGGTTACCAACCAGGGGTCTGCACAATTCCTTTTTGATATCATGCACCTAAAACTAACATGTAGGGAAGGAATATACATTACTTAAGTGTAGGAATGATGTTCCTTACCGATGGCATTCTTTTGTACCGTGACTCTAATGAGCCGTCTTTAAAAGAGATTCAGAAAGATGCTCTTCCATCTCCAACTTCTGATTATCTCTTTTTAACCTGTCTCTATGCCCTCCTCTTCTTTACCCTTATCGTCCACAGCAGTAGCCTTTTTTATGGGTTTGCTTTTAACAACGTCTCTGTCGTTGCTGTTAATGATCAGGACCTCTGTTTTTCCCTTCCATCCTGGTAGGTCCTTCTTCACAACGGATTTTGGGGCGCTCTACTTCCCACTAATCGGGCCATAAGCTCCATTGTTCCCTTATGGTCCTTGCCTATCGCATAAACTCAGCTGACCTCATGGAGCCACGTATACGTAAACAGCAGCCAAAGGTTTGTTACTTATTTGGTGTCCGAGACAAAAATTGCAGCCCCATCTGACGACTTAACCTTTCTCCCTATTGGACACTCTCGTCATAAATTTTGTGCATAATGCAAAAAAGAAGATGTTAAGCCCAAATTTGAGGACACCTACTCTGAACATTTGGGAAGTGAACATACTCAAAAGACGAGAAGGGAATTTGTAAAATTTAAATATGAAAGTGAGTAGAAAAGGAAGGTCTCATTATGGATAGTGAATTTTATCTAAAAGTTGTGTTAATATACGATGAAAGTGATGGAAATATTTGCCATAATAAATTGGTTTTTTCAAAATTAGTTTTCTAATTTTACTCTTTCAATTCCAGTTCAAACCATGATGCATATGGCCGTTTTTGCCTTCCGAAGATGTAGCATGCGTTGTTAGCATTCCTTATTCACATTTAATTATAAGTAGTCCAGTATGGGGAATTTTAAAGAAGAAATAAAGATTTAAGGCTGAATTTTTACCTCTTACAAGGGTTCCACAAGGTTAGTATTCATCATCCACATCGAACACCTGATAGACTTAAATGCTGCTATCAGGTAAACCAAGTACTTTCACACCGTGACATTAGCAACCGCGTCCATTTGCACTTCCCATCATGTTGAACTTCGCATTGTTTTACTTCCACTTTGGAAGGCTCAAAAACCACCTCTGAAATGATTTAAGCACCACAAACATCTGAATTCCCGTAGTCCAGAAAAAATTTACTTACAACCAAAGAGTAATGCTTTACCTTATACTCTGTCTGCTCCAAAGGCGACGGTTATAGAGGACTTTCTCTTTTACAATGACTTTGGAGAAAAAAGTGAATCAACTCGACCACCCCATTATTTTTAACTGGGCAGTTGCATGTTAGTCTTAGAGCATTTGTAACTAAATTACCTAACTTCAAAAATCGGAAATGAAAGCAGACAACATTACCACCATTTTATATATAGGAGGTCGAATAATCTGCATCGTATCATGGAAGTTACGGGGTCGCCCTCCTGATTAATCACAATTCTTTTGGCGATCAATTCGTGGCTTCCCAATTTAATATATTATACCAATTGATAAAGTCCTTTCGGTAGTGCTTGATACACCAGCTGATCCATTTGACTATGAAAAATTCATCGTTGATTAGCATCTTCATTATTACCGAAGTAGTTAGGGTAGATAAGGGTGCTTTTGCATTTTGATTTTGTAATCACGGAAGAGACTGCGAAGTAAAAAGTGAAATGAAGGTCAAGGCTCCCGGATCACGAAACCTGAGTATTTCGATTAAGTGTTTAATAAAATTCCGCGTAATCTCTCTTACAGTAACGGGTAAAGAGAAGACAATTTATAGGTTGTTAAAGACTGTCAAGGCCACCGATTCTATAAATCAAATGACCATTTAAGAATGTAGAATTTTTACCAAGTAATCGTCGAATTTTAGCTACTCTTTAGGCTTTTTACAGTCTTGACTCAAGTTTTCTGTTTTTCGGTAGCGAATTCTAAGTTCCTTAGCATTAAAATATAGATTGGATTTCATTTGTCTAAGTTACTGATACTGATGCATAGTAAATACTCTCCTTTGACTTATTTTAACCAAGTGGATGATTTATGGAAAGTGTACTAAATAAATCAGTCTGATGTAGAGAGATGTTAACTTGGGGGATCCCGACAAAGAGGAACGTTAAACAAGTGAATTAAAGGCGCCGAAGGAAGCAAAAAATCAACGGGCTGGAAATAACGAAGAAAGAGAAGAGGAAAACCGCAGCAAACTTTTTGGGAGATAAGACCGGTGTGCAGTGTAAAAGTAAAAAGAAATCAAAAGAGGGATGGTGTACACCTTAGTAAAGCAACGGACCTTAGCGGGAAAGATTGATGGACAAAGAAGACAAATCGTCACCTGAATGACGGGGAGCATAAGAAAACCACGCGGATACTGAATGGTTCATTCAGCTACATGTGGTCTAACAAACTACAACAATCCGCTGCTCGCCTGACGGATTAGAAGAGGTTGAATATACGGGAAATAACGAGGGAAGAGATGGAGGAGGAGATGAGGGCGAAGAATTGACTAGTCATTATTTTGTAGAAGTTTCAGCCCCAGCTTTGCATATTGAGCATTTGCTAAATGCGACTTCACGGAGTTACGCTCCAGTCCTAGTAGATGGCGGATTGTAAGGGAATTAAAAGGAGGACCACAGCCAATGGGAATCGCCTTTGAGTCCAAACGGATAAGGCTAACCGGATACAAAATTTGACCTATATGCCATTTAGTATAATTGCAGAAATACCAGTGTGTGGCCATCATGATCATCAGTGAAGTTAGTGTCAAATCCGAACTAATCCTTTTGTGGTCCCAATGAGAAGGGCAGCAATTCCCTCCAGTGTAAGGATTACGTCAAAGTGGATGAACTTGGGGTTGATGGATGGGAGGGCGGATGGTATAGTGTGGATTTAGGATTTAAGAAGAGACAAAGTGAAGTGGGACTAAGATAAAACAGAGTGCTTTTCAACAAACGGATAACAACTTTTAATTCAATTAGTATTAAATCAAAACCATCACATCAACTTGGTTTTGGAGTGAAAAATTGTTTGGCACATCGGAATGGAGAATTTGTGGGGCTCTATCTTGCCCATGTGAGGATGATAAACTGGCAAGAGGTTACAGTTACGTGAATGTCAAGTCATGATGTCGATTATATGAGGTCTGTAACTTTAACATTTAAAGTGGCAAAATAAGCAGCTACACTCGGGACTTGGTTGTGTTTTCCGATCTTGATTCAGTCAATGCTGGCATTTAAGCGAAGTTATACCATTCATCGTGGTATAGTTGTGAATGGAGAGGCTAACTGACAGATTTCTTACTGGGACTGGCTTTGAATGCAGTTACATAGGTGTCACTTGTCATTTTGCCTTATAAAATCTCATTTGACATTTCTGTTATGTTAATCGAGGACTTCATGGATCAATGCTCTAAATATACATGACTTGTTTGTTAGTAAACTTTTAGTTGTTTTGCTGCACTGGAAAGAAGGCTAAAAAGAAACTCAATGGGTGCGAAAATTTTGTTTATTTTATGGATTCAACACAGAAAACTAGGAGTAAGACAGAGGCACAATGAATAAAACGTGCTTTAATGCAATTAAGGTTTCAATGGTTCTACAAGCCACTATATGACATTTATGCTATCGAATGATGACTGATGCGAAAAATTCGAATGTCCACTGTTGAATGAAGCAGATGGATGGTAAGCAGGAGCCACTCTTACTGAAGATTGAGCCATTTGTAGCAAAAACAATCAAGTAATTTGCATCTGCTGCTGATCCCAATTCATTTCTTTATCCATTCCTTGCTGCGGTGAGTAACTGCTTACATCTCTGACCCAGGACAAGTATGTGCAGAAAACGAGGAACAGCCGCCAAGTAAGAAAATAAGCACCGGAAGCATCAAGCCTAAAATAATCCATTTTGAATGTAAGGGGAAGATTTTAAGGGTAGTGCCACAATTCCTCCAAACTGCCACTGCAGCTAGGCTTGCCATGAAGGTTGCCGGGTGGGATGAATTAAATAAGTTAGCTTAACTAATCTCATTGCATTTTGTGTTTTTAATATAAAAGTTTCAATACAGTGATTCTAAAAGAAGTGACACTACTGTTGGTGCTATAAATCCAAGTCTGTCCCCATTTTCAGCATTCATGGCAAGGAAATGCCATACAGTGTCCTTAATGTCTTTTTCTAGATGATGAAAATCGAGTGGGGTATCTACAAATTTTGCTAATCTGTTTTTTTATTGAGTAATGCCTAGTTTTTGTATTAAGTTGTCCAGGAACTGAAGTAGTGAATGCGAATCAGATTAATGTACTATGGCTTTGTAATATCCGCTAAATTCTCATTGATGAAAAATGTTGAGGATTCAGAATGCCTTGAGAAGTTGCAGTGTCTTAATGCTGAAATTATCAAAGTCTCGCCTGATTAACTTACTTGCGTCGTATACTACTTTTTCATGTTTTAGTAATCTTAACGATAAATTCGACATACATGCAAGTAATATTAAACTTATCTTTCATAAATAACTTGGGGTGTGTAGAAGATGTAAATACGGTACAACTGATTAAAAGTTGACTCCTTTAACTATGATTTTAATATAAATTGAGAACCTGTAACACAAAAATAGTGCATTTATCAAATACTTCCATTTCGCGCGTTGTTATATCAACGTGTAATAAGATTCTACTACAAATAGATTGTTCCAAGTTGTGCAGCGCACCGTCATAATAGGATGAGGATCATCGCAGATCTATGGAATTACTTACCCACAGATGACAGGTAGATGCGCTTTGAAGCGCACGAGTCTCACTTGTCATGAGGTGGTTTGGGTAACTGACTCCTTTGGAAAGATGTTTACTCTGCATTTGTTTGGTCAATGATAATAACTTCAGTTTGAAAATAAAAAATATGAGTTAAAAGCGCTGGGTCTTTGTTTATAACTACACAATTTACCGGTATGATCTGTCATAGAGTCTCAGAGTTTATCTGACAGCCGTCACGGGCACTTGAGCATTACTTCAAGAGATTATTTTGGCAAGCATTTGTGGTACAAAAGAATTTGGTAAACTAAAATAAATTTTCTAGCCTGATTACTTGCTGGCCTCTGTGGATATATGAATTTTCCAATAGCAGCTAAATATTTAGTTCGCATAAGTCAAATTGCTCGACCTGGTGTAACTATTTGAATAGATCTGTCAAGATGCGATTGTAAGGGGTAGCGACGATAGACGCATTGTGTGAGTAAACGGATGAATTTGTAGATGGATGAATAAATGCATTTGAGAGGGCTTGACAACTGCAATGATTTATTTGTGATGATGGGGCGGACTGATATAAGGAGAGATGAATAATTGTATTTGAGACAAATAAATAGACGGGATCGAGGGATGGATGGATGAGTTTAATAGTAATGAATGGATTTGTTAAGGGTGGAATGAGGAATTGGAGTCTCAGCAGCCAAAAAGAACCCTAAGACGGGCACAAGTATAACTCAAGACTTTAATCTGGGGTGTGTGAGCGGATGATCGGGTGGATGGATTTGAGGCGGACTGAACTACGACTGATACCGTCTTCGACCTAGAAGGAGCGCTTGTCATAAACTGTCTTGATCAGCCATATGAAGAAGAACGCCATGACTACAGAAGGAAAGCGGCTCTGATTGTAGATTTTGGTGATTAGGCGTGTCACTAGCTCTGCGTTCATTACTTCACTAAGTTATATTTATTTTCATGTTTGTTTTGTTTATGCACAAATTTGCCCCCATTTAAAGCTTGCTAATCTTTTAACGGAGTCTGGCACTGAAAATTTTAAAAATGTATTGGCGAATACCGGTCTTTTCTTTTTTGACGATTTTACGCATTATTTAAATCCGAGTTTACTGGTGCCAGCCGGAACATCTGTGGAAGTAGGTGGACTCTGACAAAGTTGTCAGAACATGCAAATTGGTTCAGTAGAATGTACCACACTTAAGAATGTGTTAGATATGAGTGACTTATCAATCTCTAGAGCTAGTGAAAATCATGATCTGGAGTATGTAATAGGCATACACCCTTCCTTATTTCACTGTATTTGAATGTGTACAGACATTTTTTGGGACAGGACCATCGGATTTACACGGTATTGGACTAAAAACTATTTGGTTTATCAAAAACAAACATTTATAAGGGTGACTAAACTACGCTGAAACTACGTCAACGAAGATTTAGTGAAGTCTGCCAAATCCTTCCTCAGAGGGGCGGACCGAGTAATGTCATGTGTGCACATGTGTTAGCCCATTTTAAATAAAGAGTTGGGCCTCGTTGATGGGGTTTAAACGATTTTACAATATTTATCTTGCTTAAAGATGGAAGTGAGGAAGCGATATAACACTTCAACCACCGTGACACTGTAAATCGAAACTTTTTTTGGTGACATTGACAAGGCTAGTTTCCTGAGGAACCTTGTGAGCATTTTGTACCACCGTAAAGATACACAGAAACTCAGTGACCGCGGCAAAGTTTTTTTTTATTGTATGGATTTAGTAAGGCAAATAAGAATTAAATAGGAGATTTAGAAGGCAGAACTATGTGGAAAATGCATAGTTGCAATCAACTCAAGTAGAGATTTATCGCGACCTGCACTTGTGCCCCAATTATCCTCAACTTACGTATTACTGGAATGGCTGCGCATAGTTACGACTTGTTGCATCTAAATCAAAACAGGGAATTGTGGATAGGATGCGAATAAATAATGGGAATTTTCACTCTGTGGGACTAAAGAAACATCTCATAATGGTGAAATAATGGACAAATCAGTGTCTGGATGAACATAGCAAAGTTGCATTATGGCCCACATTTCTGCATTTATATGCTCTAAATGGTCAACGTTTGTGTTTTTCCAGTTCTACCATTTGACGAAAGTAATTTTAATGTCCACCTTGCTAAATTTGTGTGTTTTTTCTTTTTGTTCGCAGACTTCTAATATAGTAGGTAACCGCAGTTTGTTTTAATTTGCATGTTCGTTTAAGCTTGGAAAGATGAAATACAGTTGCACCAATAAACTTATGTGCAGCTCCCGTTTAAAGGGCCTTTCTCCAACTTACTCCCTCACTTTTTAGGGCTCAATCACAGCAATATTCAAGATGGTAAAGTGTGTTTTAATACAGCACTGCAATCGACAAATCACTTTACCAATGTCCTTTTGTATATTCAACTCCAACTTGATTTGCCCAGTTTGTATTTAAAATGCCTTAAAATCTACACAGTGAAGCCAATTTTGCTAGTTGTATGTTTTATGTGGTCGTAACAACTAGACTGAGGGCTCTTAAATTATCTGACTAACTAATTGTTGGAATTGAGGAACTGAAAAAAATGAAGAAGAGGAAAGAGGATAACGCAGATAATCGAGAAAATGAATTGGAATAATGTAGCAGTGGGAAGGATTATAAGGAAGAAAGGAAGGCTAGGCGCGTCGGGGCAGCGTTTAGGTGAAGGCCGAATTAGGGATCCTCCTTATGTCTATTTTGTATGCCGTACTAAAGCGCAGGGCTCCGATAGTTCATTCAACCCTAGGTTAGATTAAGCGGATACTTAAATCTCCGCAGATTGTGCTTCAACCCAATGGCGTTGCCATCGGGCCACATCACTTACTCCCCCATCCCTTCTAAAGGTTGGCAAAAATTTTCTTTTATGATTCTGTAAATTTTCGCGACTCTAAGATAGACCTGGAACCCTAAATAAGTACTTTTCTTTATTGATATTGAAAAGTAGCAATCATTGGATTAGTTTGCAAAATTATTTAAAACCCCAGGTGTATTTACTTGAGGTGAAATACACTTAAGTGGAGGCACTGAATGAGACAGAGGCATATGAAAATTATCTGTTTTATTAACTTGATGGGCTATTTAAATAAGGATAGTTACTTAATTTTTCTTGAATGAAATATCTCTGAGTCTACTTTTTGATTATTCAACGCTGTGTTGTTAGTGATAAGCGTATGAAAGAAGCCAGTGTTTCTTTCCCCTGTTTTAAGGATGGAGGCTATTTCCAGTCTAACGATTGCGAGGCTTTTGTAGAATTTGGTTTATTAAACTACCCTGGTGAATTCAAGCAAGTGGATACAATGTGGCGATCTTTTTTGATGTACCTTGATTTAAATATTTCTAACAAGAGATTAGTAATGAACATCCAAAACCTTGCACGGTGTTTTTTAGTGTTGCGGTAGGCAGTAGAGAGTTTTCTAGCTGACAAAAATGACAAACGATCCCGTGTCTCAAGATTACTCCCTTATTCTTAGTTGATGTCAATATATAGTTACAATTGCAGTACTGAGAATACCTCATGTTGTCTTTTGGAAGCATTTTGGAGGAAAGTTAATATATGTTCCAGAAAGAGCATCACCGTCAGACGTTTATTTAGCCAAGTTCAACTCTTAACAACCTGATTCGAGGAAGTCAGCGTTTTTACCAAGCATGTATGCTTCTTAGACTATCATTAATAGAGGAAAGAAAGTCTTTAGCTAGTCATTTGAAAATCAAAGGTTTTGGCATAGTGCAATGCAGGCATACCTTCCCACCAGTGTAAATGTTTTGCTCGTCATGCATGCACAATGCTCACTTCAGTATGTGCCAAATTTACACTTTATCGAGTCTTTACATAGATTTTTCGAACCAAAAACCATCAATTTACCCAAACCATTGTGGAAAGTAGATTACCCATCCAAAACCAAGCCTTGTACCTACTCACTGGAATGAACACCGCCTCCCCTGATGTGAATTTTATTGGCATACTGGCTTTAGCTTTAGCACCGTATTTAGTAAAAATAAAACAAAAACCCAACTTAGGTGATTTGCACAATTCTCTTTGAATTTTTACCAACAAGTCATTAATTTTTTTTAAATGATGGAGAGCTTTGGTAGTTCTTCATTCAAATTGGTTACTTAATTCAAATTTCCTGTGTAGAAACAGTCATGTTTACTGTTATCATGCGTTGCGATGATTATTCGTTAGTTTGGATAGCTACTCATATTTATCTTTAGCGTTAGTTAGGGGGGTTAGTTTTACAAATACCATGGTGATTGTGTAGCCTACCCAGCGAGGTACAAAGGGGCTTATTCGAAGTACAAAAGTGGCGCCTCACCAATGCCGAGGGATAAACCACTATCGTATTACAGTTGCCTCTAGGGCAATATTTGTGCCTTAAAGAGACGTTTTTTAGTGGGGTGATGGAAATCAGTCGTTATTCCAAACAATAATGCCGGCTCCAGCTTTAAACCCAGGATATATAGTGGCCTAAACTTTTTATCGCAAGTTAAGCTCATTTCCGTCAAATGCCTCTTTATTTGTCTGTCTTGAGAATCTTTTAGAATTTTAACCAATAATCTTCGTAAATATGCGAAAATAGCGATGAGTTCAGAAAAAAGGACTGACTGTCCAGTCCTTCAGCTAATGGCCACTTGAAGTAGGGTATAAATTAACTTGTTCAGTATAATTCTTCAGTACATTCCCATCTATCTCTGTCAGAGTTTAAATTAACCTGCCAAAACTGATAACAAATGCTTTGTATTCGAAAAGTGCTTTGTAGCATTTTTACATCTGATGGCAAAAAAATTATGATGCGAAAATAATTCCCTTGACAACATTTAAAGCCCAATCACTAAAGTTCCATTAATCTTACCCTTATGGCTTCATTTAAAACTACCACACAGAGGGAACTACGAGGTGATACGCTCAAGTAACTCATGGCATGTGTCTAACCAACTGCCCCATATGTCACATTCGGCATTTTCTAATTACCTTGAGTTTGATTTAAGCACTACCTGCAATCAAGCTCTACCACCTTAAGGTCTCCTGGTTACATTCATATATCGTGCGAGTGGCATGAGATCTTCATCTCTAAAGATTCATTTTCACCGTCCCAGATTTCATGTGGAATAAGGATTCGATGGAAAAGTAGGGGAGATGGAGGTGTCAATTCATGTAGCCCTGAAGAGTGAACGGACCCTTTTACTTTGCGAATGGAGATTTTTTTGGCACCCATCCTGGCCACTATTTGTGTATCTACCTGATGGGGTAGTAGGACATGCTGCAACACAATTTTTCTTATATTAACAAATAAGTAAATCTAGGGTTTATCACCACTGTGCACAGCACTTCTAACTTGTATGAATGATCCCAGTGTTCCCACGATTAACCTAGCTACCACAATGAAAATCAACTGTTAGGAGCGAGTTTTATGTGAAACATTGGTACGAAAATTGTGATATTCAGTAGCCTACTGTATTTCATCTCGTGCTGGCCTTTGGATGTCTATACAAAAGTGATCCGCGTAGTCGCTTCTTCATCCTGTTTTTTTTACTGTTAAGCTTTTGAGAGATATATAATGTCTCATTGATTTAATGTGTATTTTCTTGAATCATGTGACCACTGACGCCCCGCCTCTTCAAACATGGCAGTCCCACTAAACGAATTTTCGTTTCTTATTCCCATCTTGATATGGTACGCACTTTTCACCGCCCACTAGGTCTAACGCACTAGGCATGCCCCCACTCCCGGGGAAAAGATCTTGTTCGACTTTCTAGTGGTAAATTTCGTGGCTATTTTTGCAAGCAACTCAGAAACAGCTTCTTACTCAGTCCCTCCTGATTGGCTGAAATTCACTTTATGTACAGTTAAATGGATTAACACACCCTCCGGGGACAAGGTTAATCCATTGTCATAATGCACGTGACTAAGACGGCCCGGTCTCCAACTTTCTCCACCAGCCAGCCGCCAAGCTGGATGGGACTAAGGACGCATACGCGCACAAGCATCAGTTCATTAAGTTGTGACGCCACAATGACGTCTCTTCTTTAACGGTGAAAAGTTTCGCCTACACAGCATGAATTTGTCTTTCTACCAATACTTTACTTTGTCTCGTTTATTTCCCTATGGAAAAAGCCATGGATTATAAACACGAATTTGGATAAGCCAGTCCTATTATTTTTTCCCATTTTTCTTCGGTATTAAAAAGTTGATGCTCAATTTTACCAATTTATTTAAAACTTGACCATCTCTTGAGACTAAAAGTATTAAAGGCTTGGCATAAATGGCACTACCAGATACAAATGAATAGTCGAGTAGTGTTTTCTGCCGTGATGCATAAGTGGGTACCACATTTCCAATTGTCGGTGTCAGGTTAATTTAGCTCAAGATATTCCTAGGCAGTTCATGGTACTTTTTCAAAATAAATGTCTCGTAAACCTTAGCAAATTTTGCCTTTATTTGATTTTAAGATTATGTGAAAAAACTTGGACGAATCATTTAGACTGAAATGAAAAGCTGTATATGATTAATTTTATTTATAAGATTGAGCGCCTGGATTTGCACTGGTTACTAAGTGTAATCTTCTTAAATAAAATATTCTTATAACTTGTGCTTTCACTTAATATATTCTTTAAGTCTTGAAAGTCTTAACATTTGCAGGCATACAAAAGAATTGCCCACATAATCCAGTTGCTGTTCCACCGAAGTTAAAGCCTTGGCAAGTACCTAGTCTATGCCCTATGAGGAGTAACAAGTAGAAACTACTATACTAATGGCAATGTTATTGGCAGTAACTTTCAAATTCCGTAAGCATGAGAAAAAAGGGAAATGTGAGACAGACAAATGCAAATAAAGTTAATTTCGGAACATGTGGAGCTCAAGAAAGAAAGGAAAGAGGATTTAAAAAATCTAACAGCACTGAATTTGTCACAACAGAAGTGAGAAAAGCGGTGTCCTAATGATCATACAACACTTCGTGGACAACATCGGTGAGAGCGGGTGGAGGAGAAGGAATGCAGAGCTTGAAGGATTGGGCAGGCGGGAGGTAGCTGCTGTTAAAAAG
>CABFON010000062.1:0-19303 GCA_900683695.1 Echinococcus oligarthrus
AGCGTACACTGTCTGCTGACAGGTTTTATCCCTTTACGTCGGTCGTCATCGGTGGCAATGTCCGTGATCACAATATTTCGCGCTAATGTGGATGTGCAAATCTTCCAAAGCTATTTAAATATTAGGACGTGAATGGGGACCTTTGCGATTGGCACCGTAGTGGGAGGAATAAGTTAGCTATTTATCTCATATACACTTTGTTGGGTGCAGCTATTATACAGCTACAATGCAGTCGGAAATGAGGGTTATCCATGCTAGGTTAGCGCTGACAGCCTGCTTTAAACGACAACAAGACATATCAAGTGAGAAAATATCCAACTGGCAGCATACAAAATATCTGCCCATTTTTAAGGACTGCCTTTGTGATCACCAGTGCGGTTAATTAGAGGGTTGGAGTGCTCTGCCTCCATCCCGACACCATGACCATTTACAAGCATTTCAGTCGCTGATTTTACGAGAGACAGCTGCACACTGCTGACACATACGGATGTAAAAGAACTTATCTTCCTTTTAAGCTAATCCACTGAAATAGAGTTTTGATTGATGAGACGGAAGTGGCATAATATAATGCTTCATCCTGAGCACCTATCACTTCTCCTTCACCCATCTTCACCCTTTAAACTGATATTATTTGAAAATTCTGAAAAATTTGCCCATGTCTCCTAAGAAAGATTTCGTTAGAATGGAAGTAATGTGCTAAATCTCGCCCTAACAGAACTTTTGCTAAACCAATTCGACTAATAGAGACGCTGTACTGGAACAAACGTTGGATACACCAAATTAGCTTATCCTTCCAGTTAGGCTGGGATGAATAAACCAGTCCTGTGCCTGT
The DNA here is from genome assembly GCA_900683695.1 of Echinococcus oligarthrus. Classification (NCBI taxonomy): domain Eukaryota; kingdom Metazoa; phylum Platyhelminthes; class Cestoda; order Cyclophyllidea; family Taeniidae; genus Echinococcus; species Echinococcus oligarthrus. The sequence goes on from CABFON010000062.1 coordinate 833, forward strand.
CGGGAGTTCTTGGGAGTGAAATAGGGCTGTGGGAATCATGGAGGCTATTTATTCCCCAGTATTTTCTGTAACTATCTCTCAATGTCTTGTTTGTTTTCAGACAGTGGCAAATATACGCTTCATTGAGGTGTATTGTACAAGTCGTGCTTAATGCTTCATACTTCTAAAAACCGTTTCCAATGAAGTGTTTCGTCTTAAATGATTTGCGACATTTCTAATGAAATAGCTTTTGAAGTGAACAAAGTCACTGTGCCCCACGGCTGCCATCATTTGTTATGCAAATTAGACTAGCTACTTTCCCAATTAAATAAGTGTACATTTCTCACTCTCAGGACATACTAAATCCTTGTTCAGTTAGCGGCATTCCTTTGTAGTCATGACACATTACTCTGGTTCGGGGAGCTCCGCATTCCTCATCCACGAAGTTTGACCAACTTAAAAATCTTTATTTCGACTATGGACAAAGGCTCTACAAAGGGAATGTATTATCCACACTGTTGTGTTCACTCGTTGAGGCCAAGGAGGTGAGAGTTATGCATGCATAACATCGATATTGAGGACCAAATCCCTCAAATTTGGGTGATGCGAATTCTTTACGATTGGCAAATGTACTTAGTAGTGTTTGATGCTGCCTTTCTTAGCTGTGTTTTGCGTAAAGGAACCAACAAAAGAAATAGTTACTCTAGCAAAGTACTGCGGTAGCTTTTGTGCTTCTCCAAAACCGAATAGTCATAGCCCTAGGATAGAAAATGTATTGTTGCAGTACATGTGGTCTAAGGAGCTACTGGCAAGGACTTATGTCCGTGTTAATGAGCAGAGGAACAATGGCGGAGCCTTCGGGTTGATTTCCCTTGCACATTTGGCGTCCCTGTAGCAATTTCACCATTACAACTAGTGCTTGTGTCTCTAGCCTGCTGAACGTCTGAAACGCTCTGCATTCGTCAGAGAGGTAGTTCAGTCACCTTCAAATCTTTTAATCCTTGCACACGCCACTACGACTACTCTACATCTGCAAAAATGGGGAGGAAAATACATCTCCGTGTAAAGCTTCTCGGCTAGTTGAAAGGTATTTGGATTACTGATATCATGAATAGAGGTTACGTCAGTCAATGAATTGTTGTCTTTTTACTATTTTTTTCAAGTTTAGTAAAAATTCGAAAATGCAAATTGTTAGCCATCCTTCTTGAGATAGTAACTTGTTCGATTTGATGTGAACAAAAAGGGCTTTACCTATTTTTGGATCCTATCTTTTTTTATAAAAAAAATTTTGCTTGTTAAACGCAGTTGACTAATATATGAACAAAATAATTAGCGCGTTCACATAGTCTTCAGAAGAGTAGATCAGGGTCAAGTGTTTCTCCGCGTTAGATCTATGAGCATGAGGGATTTAAAATTAGTCAGAAAAAAAAGATTTTCTACACCCATATTTACCTCCCGCCCAAATGCATTGAGGGGACTCGTATCCATCCCATATTCATCTATGTCAGCATTCAATATGTCAAATGACAATAAATTCCATCAGTACATCAGTGACGCCAATTCTAATGTTTGGCGGCCAGACCATCTATGACAAGAAAGCGAACTTCTTCTTCAAAATGTCGGTTGATGAATCACTTCAAAAGCGGCTGTAAACCAAATGCTTAATCATGGAATGTATATTTAGATGCTGGAGAATGTGAACGCGTAAATGACGATGTCAACATCACTTGAACGATCTTATATTCTCAAAACATTAAACAGAGCATAGCAGAGTGTTAAGCTATAGTTACGCAGGTTGGCCACACACTTACCTCCTTGGACGCATTGTCTTCGATCTGCCGCTTTTAAGCTGCATTGCTGAAATGACAAACAGACAATCCTTTGTTCTGAACAGTGATGGGAATGGTGGCATTACTTAAAAACTAAATCCTTCATTATTTGGAAAAGGACTTAAGTACAAGATTTGTCCAAACTGCAAGATATTTTGCATACTAGCTTTCTAACTGGATTCACGTTGGTCGTTGCACATCTCCATTACTCCATTACGCATGTCATGTCTACGTTAAGTAAAATATGTATGTAAACTAATGACATGGCTGGCCTAAAAGCATGGGTGGTGATGCAATTTAGGACCTGACGGCATTGGTATTTGACAGGTAAATACCAAAACTACATTGTGTGCTTAGACAGAAGACTAGCTCTTTAATTTTTGCTAATATGTAAAAGTAGGGAATACGAATAGGTAAAGTTGCCCTTCAATTTAACAAGTAAATGTCGAGTCTATCTAGAAGTGTAAATTGTACCTGGTCAGTGGCGTCTTGTCCTCCTTGTTCGTGGTTGTATTGACTACTTTAAGGTTCGAACAAACTCCAAAATTTCTAAATAAAGAAAGAAGCTTGACTGTCACTCACCAGATAGTCATACGGGGATAAAAAAAGAACTACAACAAGTACTTGTAAAGAAATCATCTTTATCTATCCTGCACTAACCCCTTAGCCATCGCTTACCCGTCTAGCACCTAAACTAGATCCCTTCATTCATCTTGCTACATCTCATAACTTTTGTCAGTGTTCGTTTCATAACTCCTGGCATTGCCTGTTGAAGAGCATATCCTGATTCTGTATTCCCATTTTTAATGTTTGGGAATTTTGAATGAATTTGGGAAGCCTAGAGAGACCTCTCAGTTCATCTTGGAAGAAACATGGCTACTTTTTCATGCTTAATGAACCTTCTGCGATTCAGCTGATTCCCTAAAGAGAACAATTCATCCCCTTATAGGCAAAAGCCACCACATTACCTTTGAGAGTAAGAAATTGTTGCACTTGCTAACCCGCAGTATTTTACGGAGACCTATAATCTACTTAACCATAAAGAATTGATGTTGCGCGTACACTTAGGAACTCTAGCGCGGATTGTGTGTTAAACCACTCAAGTAGTTGCTGTATTTTATAAAATCCATAAATGCGAAAATCATATTACCTTCGAAACTAGGGATGCAGATTAAAAAATTAACCTTCCTTATGTCCGGAGAATTCTAAGTTACCAAAGTCAACGGCACATCCTGCCAATTTCAATAGAAATACAATCTTGTTCAATAGGTAAATCTCAATGCATGGACTGAATAGCTTCGTACTAGTTAAAGGTATCAGTGCTCTACGGGAGGGTATTCATGCGTTCCATTCGCTTTACTGAGCACCATTATCATTCTTTATCTCCATTCGTTATTTAATAGGTAGACATTAATAAAGCTGGATGGAACAGATTAAACTTGTTAATCATTTTTCTGTGACGGATGGATGGATAGATGGACCATTTTGAACTTTTCTGAACAAAGAGGCAGCGTCTACTTTTATTACAAGCTTTGAAATAAACGTATCAAAGGTTTCCATTTGATTATTTTTTGTTAATAACTCGTCTACAAGTCACGTAGTTGTGATTACAGTCGAAGGTTGTCGTCAGCTTTGACATCTGCACTGAGTGAAAATCCCACAGCATTAATTTCCAGTGAAATACCGTAAAGCTGTCTGAAGTGTTGGCAAGTTCCCATTTAATTTGCATGATAATGGGAGAAAGTTTTTCTTGAGAAACAGTTGTATTTAGTTAAAGCAAAAGGACGTGTATCACTTTCCTACGCAAATTTAACATTTGGCCTCAAGAGTAGCGACTTTTAAGCAAAGAGGAAGGAGGAGGAAGTCAGAAGAAGCTATAATATAGTCCAGAGCACCTATGGCCAATGTAAGAAGGGTCGTAGAGCTAATGACATTGCCCAGAGGCCATGCCACCTAGAGAAGGCACAAAGGTGGAACCATAAGCGCCCACGTAACCGAAACAAAGTATCAAACAAGCAAATGAGGTATTCAGTATATCCATTCTAAATAGAGCAGAAAATTATCATCACACAGTCATTTACTTGAAGACATTATTTTATTGGCTTTTTCTAGAACATCTCTAGCATCATTATTTATAAAATGATCAAATTTATCAAAATATCACAAATTTACCACCACACACTTTTGTAGCAATGTTACAAGCACAACAAATTCCTAAATTCCACCAGTTCTTCCTCTGTCAAAAAAGGGAATTTAGATTCTTTGAAGACGAATGGGATGAAATTTTTATAATCTTAAAGCTTTTTTCTTCAACTATTTGGACAATCCACAAAGTCTAGTTTTCTTCATATGCCATCGACTTCCACCTTTGTGAAGGCAGTGATTTAGGCAGCATATAATTCTAACTCCAAGGACATTTATGCCACTAATTTTATGTATCATTTTATTTTTATCTATAAATAGCAATCTAATGCACCCAAATTAGGTTAAATGAACTTGATGAAGACTAGGTGGAGGATTTTGCCAACAAATTTTAGCCTGAAAGGCGAGACAGGATAGCAATAAGCAATTGCAAAAACAGGGATTCATGTAATGCGCTATTGTTGAGAAAAGAAAAAAACTGGTCAGGCCAATTCAAGATCATCTGGTCACCAATATTGCCTTCTAGGCTGAATTGGGTGCTACCAAATTTAGTGTACTCAAAAATGTAGATAATGATCTCTTAACTCGTCAGCGGTGTCAAAAGCAGAACCTATTTAGTACTTTATACATCAAAACTAGAGGTTATTTTATCCTTAGCACCTATCTGTTGCTTAATAGGCCAACTATAGAATGATTAAAATGAGCAGATTCACGGAGGAAAAGATGAGGAATATCTACAATGAGGAAATGAGTTCACAGAAACTCATGCCGGAAAAGTTGGCTTAGGGCGAACATCTCACAAGTCTTCAGTCCAAAATCTGAATTAAAGCGAAATAAAAAATAATTTAATCTGGTTTCTGTTGACACAAATGTCAGTAAGCTTATCGATGGTAAGCAAAACCTCCCCACCCTATGGAATTCGTTTAGGAAATGGTTTGCTTTGTACAGAACTCGAATTCATAGAGCACAAGCAGACCCACAGTACGTAGTTTCACAGACAAACACCACTCCCTACCTACTGGGAAACTTACGCAGGTTCACTGAAGTAGTTAGGGGTATTTGTAATGGATTTACTACTCGGATCGACAAAAACGGCAATTAAACAGGAAAGATTTTACACAGTAGCAGTTCATGAATGCTTCTTTAAGTTGGTCTGCCATCCAGTTCTTTCGGACTGCACTTCCTTACAATCAAAGGAACAATCCGGCTATCCTAGGCTAATACAACACTTCAGAACCGAAATGGACAATATCGTTTTATGATCGCCAGTAAATTAGAGCCGAAATTCACCCCCATAAATAAGGCTGCAGAATTCTCAAATCCCAAATATCTCGGTGTAATTGTTAGTGGCAAATTGGCAATAAAATGCTCTGGAAGTGCATCCTTATACACTTGATCACATTTTAAAAGCTGATTTCTTGATTAAATGCAGGAAGTAAAAGTTAGAACAATAGAACAGTGAGTGAAATCCTTTATCAATCCTGAGGCTACTGAGACAACAACTTCAAAGCCGAAGTAGACTGTGAAATCGGGCTAAAGGAATGATAGTGTAAAGCACTATTTGTTGGTCTAAGCCTTCGTAGTTGGTCGTAATTCTGTCGGGCGGCTTGAACCACAGGGCCTGCCATCGACAGTGCATATGCAACCCAAGTATTGTTGCTTCTTTCGTCTACGGGGAAGTCTCTGAGGGCTACAATGAAGATTGCATAGCAAAAAGTATTTTCCGTCTTATTTATTTTTTGCCCTTCCACAGCTTCTACATCTACCTTTCCCGACACTTTAAACCAGATACATTTACAATGGCGAACCTACCGACGATAGGGCGTTTTATTCTTGGACTCTATGTGGCCATTTTACTGCCACTTTGATACTTTTAGACAACATAAGGTTTATTTCAATCCTTCGGCTTGCACCATCGCTAATTAGAATTCAAGACCTGTGAATCAATTAAAGCATGTCAAATTCAATTTATATCAACAAAAGGTTGTGCGTAAAATGAAGTGCCGCTCGTGAACGAATGACTTCCAAGTTCATTTTTGAGGAATAGACGACTGTTTGTGAGTTTTGAAAAGAATTGTGGGTTATAATTACGTCACCTGATGAGCGGCTGTTGAAGGGCAGTTGATGGCAGTAAGTATAATGCACTGCTAGTCTATCAAACATAGCCAGAATGGTTTGTTATTCCACATCTATGAAGGCACTTGAATTTACTGTGCGGGAGGAGATTTGTGGGGCAGTGCATGACGGCACCGGTTCTACGGTGCATATTGTGCACGGAGTGTGAGGATTTGAATAAAGATACTTGGAAAAGGATTGATAGCACATTTTCGCGAGAGGTAATGAAACTCAGCTTCCCGAGACTTTGATAGCTTTGCAAAACAACAGCGTATAATAGACAAGCATGATGCTTACTACAGGATACGCGGACTGGGAGCCTAATACCATGACCCGAATGGCATGCCGCAGAACGATAATGATGCCTACGGGGTTAAACAAAATACCACTTCTCTACAGGTCTGTCACAAATATTTTGTTGCCCACTTTGTGCTATCACCTGAATTATAACATTTGACATGATACAGGTCCAATATGCACTTGTTTGTCTTAGGTGATGGTGGATATGGAAGACAATTGCTTTAATTGTGTAAAAGGCAATATCCAATTTATCAAGTCAGTTACTGTTCAGATTTCGTAAAAAGGATGATATAAAAGGTCTGACTGAAACATATTTTACAACGACTTAGCAATTAATTGCCTTCCACTGATTGACATATTATGACAGTTAGGTTAATGGTATGTAAACAAAGTCTAAGAATCCCATGGCCCTGCCTCATTTGAGGGTCCCCTTGGTTAGCTTCCTGCATCAGACATTACAAGTCATCGTTCATTTTAGAAGGAACACAAGTCAAACAAACTTATGTCCTAATAAATAAAAAGCCTCTGGTTCAGGTTTTGACAAAAAGGTATTTCATGATGTATTCTGAAGATGAAAACACCAAACAAATGAAATCGTCTTCGGGAAAGGTGATCATTCTTTTGACAATCTCGGACTTTAACCCCAAGGCATGAAGTATCAAAAACCCATAGACATCACTGAATCGTACATCACTACGCATTGCATCAGCAGTTTTGAATGCACCAAGTGAGGGTCGGGCAGCATTCGACGACTCAGATAGATGGTAGAAAATGGTCAACAGAGATAGTAAAAGTTCCAGTGATCAGAAAATTGTAACTAGCCCTCATTTTTTCCACGAAATAGGTTTAAAAGCAATTGCAGTTACTTTTAAAAATACATAGTGCATCATAAAGTATTAGTTGATATTACTGAGGATGAAAAGATGCACAATTACCGCTTATCGTTATTTCGAGTGTGATATAGTAAGTCTGAATTCAAATAATTTTAGTTAAGTATTACTGGCGTTCTAAATTAGTGTGGTTTAGAAGGATAAGATATTGCTTAATTATTCCCTTAAGCGATATTTACTGAAGATCCAGTCCGCTGCAAAAAATACCTTTTTATATGCGACTTAAGCATAAGATTCCACAAAAACCTTGACAAATTTGATATGCACATTGAGCAAAATCTATAAAATGAGGCAATGAAGAACCCTCAAATAACCCAAATAGACACCTTGATTTAAGTATTTTTCAAAATAATTCCTAATACTTATTAAAGGACCCTATTTTTAACAGGAAATCAGGCCTTGCGTATCAGTGCAACGGGTAGTGTGGCCACATCTCCATACTATTCTCATGTAAATAATTTATCAAACTCCCTAATCTTTCACCCTGTCATCACTTTTTACCTCTAATCGCCCATTTTAAGGCACAAACATTGCCCTGTTTCTATGCATTTCCTAACGTAAACACTAAATATTGCGGAAAACTGATTAGCATAATTAATATTTAAAATTTGTTAGGCGATATTTTTAGCATAACATAATGGCAATGGAAGAAGAATCCGTAATTTCTTTTTAACTGCATTTCCCGTTTTGTTTTGCAAATTTACATCCATAAAGAAGCAGTATTAATTCGCCAAAAAGAACTCAGCTAAATATTTTGCTGCGCGATTGGAAATAGATTTGTTTAGCACTGAAAAAAAGCATTGCAAGGATGGGCTTTACATCATCAAACCGTGATCTGAGTCCTGTAAATTGAGTAAAGATAATGAGTTTTGAAGTCGAATGGGTGGGACCATGGTGTTGACCTCTCATTAATTAGTCACTACTGATTTAGCTAACCCTAAGAGATATGTTTCCTCTGTGAAGTTTACATTTGGCATTGAGCCTTACTGTCGGCAAATTCGGATTTTCCGTTATTAAAGATCCTACGTCATCATTTTTTACTGCCACCATAAGTCATATTATATGCCACTGCTCCATACCAACTTAATGTATGTACATGAAAAGGAAAAGTTAAACCATCCACATTGAAGCTACGATCTCCAATACAACAATGAAGTTGCACAAACATGAGAAACTGTAACCTGTACTCTTACAGCAGAAGGCTAAAGTATAGGCGGTAGGAACAAACACAACCCGCAAGACAACGATGACCTTTTTAAATGGCATACTTAATTACCAGTGTCTTAGTGATATCTGAATACCAAAGAATCATGCTCTAGCACATTATTTTTAAAGATACTTTCGGCTATAATATTTGGGTGGTAAATTTCACGCCATGGTAATGGTGGTGCATCGGAGCCTTCCAAAGGTCATGCGTCTGTCTGTCTCCATTGTCCTTCTGCCTCATTTGTCTATGTGTGTAATCCCTTATATTCATTTGGCCATTTGTATTTCCACTATATAGCTATTCACAATGTAATCCCTACTGTGCTTTAGTCACACCAGTCACACCAGTCCATCCTTATAGATTAACACATCTTTATTCTCTTCGGCTTATCATCCTGGACCCATTTACGCTAAACCTATCTATTCATTCACGTATTCATAATAAAGCCATTTGTCCATTTTTCCCACCTGTCCTCTCATCCTACTTCCACCTTCACTTTGGCCATTCACTAATATCAGTGTATCTAATCATCCAGAAACCACCTTTTATATGCATTAGCACAGTTTACGCCTCTCTATCCTAAACCCTCTTATATTCTATTGGATTAGAAACACTCTCAACAGTGGAATCATTAGGCAAGTGGGCTAAGTATACACCATAAAAGCAGCATTAGGTTTTGTTTTATCAATATACCACTGAAAGGAAGTTATGCGATTACCCATTCTGGAAAATATTCTACTTCATCTAAAATACTTTTCTACTAAATTCGAAAAGATGGCAGATCTTTCAAATTAAACTTTATGCAAAACTCAATGCTACCCAACTTGGTAAAGCCGCAGAAGATGGAGATGGAAGGTGCTATAATTGGCATTCATGTACAAGAAGGGCCATATAAAGTAATTAATTTGACAAACTCAACATTTCGGAGAACTTGAATTACTCGGCCCTGTTATTTTTCCGTCCAAAAGGCAGAAATTTAAAGTAGTCTACTGATTACGAGCCGAATTTGTGCTTGATGTCATCTGCTACTAATTTAACAGTCTGCATCACTACCAGAGATGTTAGAAGATGCGTGATTCTGGAGACGACTTCCGTATCATAAAGGAGAAGGCGTAGTGGATTGTCAATTAAGGCAAGAGCTTTGGAGATATATGACCTAAGAATAGTGCCAAAACAGCGGAGACAGATATTCATCTGTTTTTGTATCTCATTCAAATCAAGATCGTAGCGTTACTATTCAAATGATTTTTCCCAGATTATTTGGCCTCAAAATTTCATCAAATTAAGTCTAATTGCTAAGCATGTTTACATTAATGTAACTAACTACGGAAAATTATAAAAATTGTACAAATACCATTGGAAAAATTTATCTTGTTCATTCAACTGTGATCCGCCAATCCTGTAACAGATCATGACTAATGGATGGATTGACTAAGTAGCAAAACTCTGTAATCTGCTACTTTTGCACTTTTTGAAGCAGAGCGTTGTGTGCAGAAACAAGTGAAAGGCTAGACATGCTGCATTAAAACAAGCACTTATTAAGACTGAATGTCTTACTTAAAAACTGCCTTAATAAACTGCCGTTTTATGACAGTGTGTATAGCTATCCCAAATATGGCCATTTGTAGGGCCCTGCATTTATCCAGAGGTCGGAAGAAGTCAGAATACCAGGACAGATTGTGAATGTGATTAAAGTCTACCATTTATAGCCTTAAGTCATTTATCAGATTGCTGCTTGATAATGTTACTGTCTCGGATCGACCGATCATATCTGCTCGGTCGGATGTCAACGCGCACGCCTCTTCGTGCTACTACTCAACTGCAAGAGGTAGACGGTTATTTGCTTTCCATAAATCATTTTCTTACCTAATTATTTTATCGTTAATCTGGCCAAACTTGATTAGGGTTAGTCACGATCTTACCATTCTTAAAGTATTAAACCAATGGTGATCTCTGATTCTACGTTGCTAAAATTTGATGCGTTATTGTTTGATAGATTATCGGCAGAATCAAATCATATGGAACATTTCCAGTGGTTTATTTTGCCATTACCCTTCACATATCAGAAGATACTTTTGGGACATCGATGCTGGGTACAACTTTTAATTTGCTTGGCAAACATTTCGCGAGAACTTAAAATTGCTTATATTCAAGTAAGACGTACGAATAGACTAATGATCCCCCACTCTTTGCAATACCCTTTGTCCGACTCTGCATGCGAATTCGACGAAAGAATATATTCAGTAAAACTCTGTATGTTGTGCTTAAGCAGGTGAATCTGTCAGACTATTTTCTCTTTTATATCATCACAAAGTTATCAGGATGGGGATTGAGTTGGAAATGAATTTTATATCACACTTTATTTGAGTGAAAATTCCCTTTACATACACCACTGCGGTAAATGTTTATTTGAGGCCTACAGTAAATGCAAACCTCGTGGCGGATTGACGCTATAATGCTTTATGCTCAAAAGTTGGGCTAATATTCCTTTATGGAAGAGGGCGTGTCACTGTTTTAAACAAACGATATTACGTGATGTCTGCCTCGAGAGGTCAACCGGGGGAGCTCTGAAAAGGGTGGAGGAACTGTGTAAAGATTAATTGTTCCTCCACCTAAGCTGGCGTCTTATATGCCCAATATCACGCGAGACAGTCATGCACAATCAGGACCAGAAAAAGTAACTTATCGTAATAAACTTTATGAGGATCCTGAATTTTACAATCTAAAATGTAACAATTTAGCATGGTCTGCAAACTTCAAGATCTAGATATGTGCTTGGTAAACCGTCCCCTGTTGCCATTTATTCCTTATGTAAGGCATACCCGCAGAGATTATGGGAGTCTGCAGGCATGGCCGAAACGTCAGGAAGAGCTTATATAGTCAAGTAGGCGTCTGATGAGACAGCATTACACACAGCATCTGCGAGGCAAATAAATGTACTTCCATTAGTTTTTGCAGTCACTGATTTTATGGCATTGTCGGGGCCTTTAATCTAGCATTCAACCGAACAATGGCTCTTAAGAGGAAATGTGAAATCATCTTAAACAGGTAAACAATTCACAGCGTCTTTTTCGGACTTGAACGTTAATATTTCAAAAGCAATAATAGTTTAAAGATGCAAATCTTAACTTAATTGTCAAGGCAATTAGCAACCTGTTAGTGATTTTCCTCCTCGATTAGCCTTTTGTAATTTGTTTTCTCATTTATTAAGACTTAAAGAGGATCGCTAAGAGTGGGGCACTTTTTGGTCAAGTACGCTTCAAATTTAGCCATAATGTTTCATGTGAGATTTAATTAGAAGGGCCTGCTGTATTTTCAATTTTAGGACAAAAACTACTTACAATGGCTAAGATCGTTTTTCAGAATGTCTAATCACTTAATTTCCTTCCACTGATTGACAGGTATTTTGGCACATTAAAAGACTGTGTGTTCTCACTTCACTGCCACCCCGTCGTCCAGTTGAATTCTCCTCAACAAACCTCTTCGTCCTCTCGAAAATTCTACATACCCCTGGAGAGCTGATTAAAAAAAAGCTTGAGCCAACTTTTAGTCTTTGCTAAATTAAAAGTACAGACATTTTCACAGCAAGCGAAGCAGTAGATACTAAAAGGAGGACTGAGTTGGACCTTAATTTCGGTGGACACCAGGTAAGCGGACAGCTACATCACCTATTTTGAACTCCTTCATATTTGAAGTAACTCGAGTGTCTGCTTCATAGCTTTGTATAGAACAGAGGTGAGTCCACATGATCGATCCATAACTTCAATCTTCCTGTTGTTAGTAGACAGATTGGAGCACTTCTTGAACATCGAAACTACTTTTTGGGAAATAGAGTTTGCTGATTCCCTTTAGACAGATAAGTTATCTTAAGCTTGCTTGTTCCACCTCCATGCATCATTGGTCTACTCACTAATCCGTCTCTTCATCCACTCTGCTTCTACTCTTTTTAGCCCTGTCTAACCCACTTTAAAAGGACTGCAAATGGGCTAAAGAATTACAATGAGAATTTTTTGGCACAAGGTAAAAGTATATCTTTTTGGAATTACACAATGAATAATAAGGAGAGGCGCGAAGGTATGTGGACAAGAAGATATGGAAGAAGGGCGAAATGCGTTTTTCAACATGGAATATCACTGCAAAGTTAATTTGATACTTTTCTTAGGGGCTACTTTTATCTGCGGTCATTTCTGATATAGCAAGACAATGCGTGCAATCACCACGCATTTTGATGTGGGTATAACTCTGTAATGTAGACGACTAATTGTATTTAAGCCTGTCGCGTTTAATCGGTGCTTCTGAAGTGACTCCATAGAGCTACCAGGAATCTAATGGTCCCGTTTTATGATCTGTATTGCAATCATGTGATGGCTATAGGTGAGTCCTTCTAACTATTCTTTAAATGGTTGCAAAAGAGTTTCAAATTCTTGACAAATGACCCAAAGTAATTCTGTTTTCAATAATCACTAAAAGTAAAGGTCTGTAGGTGGTAAAAAATAAAAAAAATGAGACGCTGCAGAAATGATGGATATTTGCCTGACTGTGTAGTAATGAGCAGTGGCTTTTGGAGGGTAACCATGATAAACCAGTTACACATTGTTGCTCATTGCAAAACAATCCATCACTAAAAGTGTAATTTACTTAACACTTTAACACTACTTTATTTCCTTTCAAGCTAAAGTCTGCGTTTCAGTAACACTTGGGTTATAAAGACTACCACACTTTATTGTTACAGTTGGCTTACTATTTTGCAAAATGATGGCTTTCACGCATAAAGTGGAGTAAGATAATGCAGACCTGGAGCATTTTATTGTTATTTCTCATTACCAGTTGTGCCAAAGGTGTAGGGGCTTGAGAGCCCAGCAGACTGTCTTAGTAAATGCATCTCATCTCTGATTTACTGATGACCATATAAAGACATTACAAAATTAAGGCACGACGAAAAAGAGCGAATGCGAAAAGAGCCAAGACAATTTTCTTTCCTTTTGACAAAGGAGTGCTTTAACTCCTAGTACACGCCAATATGGAAAAATCGATTGAACAGGCACAGAGGTTACCAGAATGTTATTCTGCTTGCTAAGGGGACTGTGCAACCTACTCTATTTGATTGGTGTACCTACTTAATTAAGCGTTCACACACAGCTACTGTAAGGGAGCAGCCTTTTCGACCCACGTACCTGGAAAACCCAGTTTTGGTCGACCACAAATGTCCATGGCGAATACATTGAAGCGCCATAAATTTCCATTTGGAAAAGAATGTTATCTATCGATGATTATACCCACTGTGAGTCAGGATAGCTCTTTAGGTAAGGATATAGACTTTTTACACACTTGATAAACCAAAAGTTAAGTCGTAAGTATAATTTTCTGTGCTAGGAATAAAAACTATGCTCCAATTAATGGTACAACTGGAGCATAATTATAAAAGTTAATAAATTTAAGACCCGACAGAAATGATCCTTGGCAGGTAAATATAAAAACTGTCACCCTAGTAGGCAGAAGACCTGCCCTTTTGATTTTTTCGTTGTGCCAAAGTAAGTGAGGAGTCAATAGAGTTGCCGCCAGCTTTGACATCTAAGTGGAGTTTAAATGGTTTACATCAGTTTCTAGTTTTGCTAAATTTAAATAGAACGTATAGGTTTGAAAAGGAAGTTCTCTTAATCAAGTCCTCTTCCTAGGCGCTGCCTCCTACTCTCTTTTGCCTGATTGATGTTACCCTTTTCTGTATTAGACGATTGCCTACAAAATCGAGAGACAGTGGGAAATAGAAGTGAACAAGTACTTTTTTAGCTTTTCGTGACAAGATTCATTTCAAAGGCTCACTCCTCAGCCGACTTCAATGAGTTAAAAATCTTTGTAAGCATGAGCCGCATGAGAAATCATTACAAAGCATTCATTTTTAAATAGACCCTAATTTTACCTGCACTTTTCAACTTTAAATCACCCATAAAACAATCCCGCCAGCAAACGAATCTAGATGAAACTGCGAATATACTCGGCTGCGCATCAATAATTTCTTCTAGCATTTCTACGAAAGCTGAAGTTCCGGCCTGTTTGGAGATTGTAGTGATGGAAGTAGAATGAGCTTAGATCCCATATGGCTATCCCTAGAGGCAAGAATACCGGCTTAAAATAATTTCTGTGGGATGCTGTTTTGTGTCTGTTCCCTCACTGTTGCCCGGTCACATCAGTCTAAGTTTTATCCAGTTGGTAGAGAAGTGGATGAGTTATCGCTTGTTTACCCAAAATAGGTGTCGTTAACAGCTCTATTACTAGCTTTTCCGGATGTTTCACGGGTAATGTCGCTCAACTTGTTAATACTATTCATGCAAAATACGGGACAGGAGTGACTTCCAAAGGTGAAGGTCATTTCTAAATTTTCTAACACAAACTTTTAGAGCCGCAGCATTTGCTCTTCTTCCGTCATGGAAAGGTTTACTATTTAGTCATGGAAATTAGAATAACTATCCTTCATGAGTAGGATTGCTTTCCCTAAAGTATAGAGCGGTTACAATACCAATACAGATCATGTATTGTGAATGAAGGGAATTGCTGGGAGACCTATTAAAATTACACAGGTGGAGCCTTAAGCGCCAACCTAACTGAGAAAAAGCTAAACAAATAATTGGATTACAGCAGTGTATCCAGTCTAAATAAAGGAGTTAATGCTTTTATGAAGAAATCTATAAGAGGATTTCAAATTGGTTTGCTTTTTTCCACTTCCACCACCCATGTTACAATATTACTTAAAAAGGACACATTTTTCAAAATGTCATATTTATATTCCCAAGTAGGGCAAAAACTTACTAGTACAAACCTTTTGTGGCGATGTTTAGACACAAGTAATTCGCAAATGTCATCAGTCCTCTTTCTGTTAAACGAAGAGCTCTGAATTTTTAAAGAAAAAGTGGACAAAAAGTTCATCGCTTGAGCAACTTTTCCCACAACTATTCTCATATTTTTCAAAATTTTGTATTCTTCGTCTCAAATCGACCTTAACCCTTGTGAAGGCGGTATATGAGTCAAAGCAAAATCCCACCTCCAGAGGGAATTAAACCCATAACCAAAATTTTATTTTCATTAATAAGTGGCAACCCAAATTACTGAATTTAAGTCTATGGATAAAACTACACTAAAAAAAATTACATCAAATAAAAAGCAGCCTCATTTAAGGTTTTTAATAATTTCTTTGGGGACCGACTCGATGGGGCTTAGGTAAAAATCACTCTGACAAATCTTGCGCCTGAAAGATGAGGTAGGATGTCAAGCAAAAATTGCAAAAAATCGAAATTTATACGAATGAGTTAGTTGCAAAGATTTGCCAGACTAATTGAGAATAATCAACTTGCATTTATTTCGTTCTAAGTAAACTTGGATACTTTGCACTTTACAGTATGCGATGTAGAGCACATCGCCCTCCACTCACAAAGAAGGATGAAGCAGATGCCGACATAAACTCATTTTTAAGTGTTTCATACATTAAAACGATCACTCATTTCATCCGTTTTTCCATTCTTGCCTTAATAGGCTGACAACAGAATGACTAAAAAGGTCAGACTCCTGGAGTGAAAAACATCTCTACAAGACTGGAAAAATGGCTGATTTTTACCAGTTAAATGGTTTACTAAAGTCATAATATGCCTAGACTTTTTAAACTGGCAACTCTATGAGAGAAATAAAACGAAAAGAGCCTTAGAGTAATGAGAGAGTTCAGTTTCATTACAACTGTGATACCGGTGGCCAAGCGTATCAAGAAGGCATTAGGATGCCTCAATTAGACATATAAGGGCAAAAATCAGGCATTTAATCAACGATAAGATAAATTATATGTATTAAAGGAAGGATTCTTCCCAAATGTGGCACATGTGATTAATATGCCATATAACGGAGACATATTTATTTTGTAAATCCAAAGTGTCCCGGAGTGACACGAACAAGTGTTGTAGTAACGTGTAAATTTTTGAATTGGAGAAAAATGCACTTTTTTAGAACTTTAAAGTTGGGTTTTGGGTAAGGGCCTAACGTTTACCTCATGATTTCCCACTTATCAATATCAAGTGGAGACAAGCTCTGCATGTGCATGTAATCGAGGGTAAGATCAGACCAGTGGAAACGACATGAGGATACGAGAATGGGACTATTCATATATAAACACTTTAACCATTAGGGCTCATACAAATACCCTGCCTTGGTTGTGTATGCGTTGTTGATTTTTAAAACCTCTTCTTCGTGATGTCTCATTCCTTGATTAAACCAATTAGAATCTTGGTAGTGTCTGTAATCATGTAGTGTCGCACCAATTCTTAACGTTGTATTTATTAAAGAACTCTCAAAATATCACTCTTTGAAGAAGAAAGTTAGATTATTCCAAAACCTTGATAAATTATAGTCAAATTGTTGGAAGCCACGCTGCAGATCCTCTGCGTTTAGTCCATCGTACCATTAGATCATAAAGTGGCAATTCGTTGATTCTGTTGCTAACATAACACAATTTCACCGTAATTTAGAATTCAAGCCTACATCGCCTTCCTACTTCAGCAGGTAATTCCAAACGAATGAACATCAAAAGAGTGTACAAAATGCATCCTGTTTTTAAATTCTACTACGCTAAGCAATCTTTTTCGCTCAGTCTGCGCTACAAAATATTCAAGGTAATCGCAGATTTGCCATCCATCCATCAATTTATCCATCCACTAATACAATAGTACATTTTGGAGGGATTAACCAGCATGTGCTGACAATATTACGTAAGAATGATCAGATCATGTTATTGCTGAGGGTCTTGAAGCATAGAAGGGTGGAAAGAGATAGTCCAAAAGTCCTACTTTTCCTTTATAAGACTTCTATTGATGGCCATTTGAACCGTTTATCCGTATAATAAAGCTCATATTCGTCCTATATTATCTAATAAGGATGTCAAAACTTGCGAATTTGACACATTGTGAGAAATTTTAGTGGGTTTAAAAGGTAAGGCACTAAAGTTTAAATAAATCTAAGTTTATTCAGTAAGACTACATACCAAATCAAGCAAATGTGGAGCACATTTATATATTTCTACTTAAAGCTGCATGTTTTTGTTGCACGCAATTCTGTCCAAGTCATTGAGACAATAACAAGGGTTGCGAACGGAGCAGATAATTTGATGATGAAGAAGTAAGGATCTCATTTTAAGCCAATAGTAGCAATAAATACCCCGTAATGTTTTCGTTGGAATTTCTCATGGGAATGGGGTGAGGAAAATACGTTTAAAGCCGAATAACTGAAAGCTCGACTAGATTCTGCAGTATGTAGGGTGAAATACAGTTATGCAGGATGCTAAGCTCCCTTCATTTAATGCAAATTACTGATGCAGCGTAGTGTTATTTAAGGTTGGTTTATGCGTATTGTCAGTAGCGCACATTTTACCCATTATTTAGTTGAAAAACAACTCGATGTGTTAATACATGAAGCTGATGGGATGCAGCCGCGCCCACCCTAGTTGGTCACATGACAGTTGACAGTTTCACATGATTTGAAAACAAAAGGATTGAATTTGAGAGACCTTAAACCTGATCATGAGACTGTTGTTTTATTTTAGCGAAAAACCGCTTCATCATATTATTATGGTGTCATTAGAGGTCAGACTTACTGGTAATGGAATGCGCTTGCGAACAAATGAAGGGATGGAGGCGGGATTAAAGCCTGCAACCAAGCAATTTAAAGAAGATATAAGAAGCTCGAGACTCATTCCTTAAAATGCTCAATATATGTTCCGATCCCGTAGACATCCCAGATTGTCTCACAAATAATTGCTTGAACCCTAAGCATCAAAAAGTGGTCACAGGATGATCCTCAGCTGGAAATAAGCCCTATTGCTCTTCAATAAGTTACATAACAACAATGGGATATAAATTAATAACTAGAAAATTATTTTTTGCTTCGATGTTGGTTATTTTCTTTGGTCTCCCTAAGAGTGGGCGTTTTTTGGCTGCCTAAAAGCAAGAATGTAAAAAGGCAATTAAAGGTTTCAAAG
>CABFON010000063.1:0-19200 GCA_900683695.1 Echinococcus oligarthrus
CGCTAGCGGTGCTGGGACGAAAGTCTAGTCGAGATGTCTGTTTAAGGATATTTCCAATGAAAAAACTTGCCGGCGTTTCGTCGCCCAGGGAAAACTTAACAGCGAGGTCTTCTCTTTCAAAGGAACCGGGGGCACTGATGGCAAGGAGTGGCAGTAGAAACAGCGACAGCAGTAGGTGAATACAGAATCGGAGAATTTCGGCAGAGGAAGTTGAGATATTTACTCTTTGAAGCCTCATCTGGGCCTTGCATAGCGACTGCCTCGATGTCTGCTGCTACGTTTGCGCTGTTGAATTCGGTAAAACTCGTAAAGACAATTTACGTGTTGTTGAGTTGACTTTGAGAGGGGTGATTCCATTTACCGCAAAAGTTTGCTAAAAGGGTAACAGGAGTTAACATTTGTAAAATACATTGCAAAATTTAATAGCCCCTGTAATCAAGGCAGACTGGTCTGTCTAAACTCAATTGATTTTAACTATGCCTATTCGGGCATTGTTCCAGTTATAATCATACCTTCAAACGAATAGATTAGATAACAGGGTTTTTTGCCTTCATCAGAAGGTTTAAAAAGTTGAAAATGTGTAGGAGTGCACAAGCAATTTTTTGGACCAAGGATGTTTTATTGTGCTATTTGATTGCCAAGTGGGATTGGACAGCTGCAAGGTGTGATTCATCTGGTCCCTGTGAAAGAACACATTTCCTAGATTGCAAGTATACCATTTTTTATAAAGGTTAACATTTTTTGAGGTTATCAGGCCTTAGACTTGAGGCTATTCTCACTGCTACAAATGCTCAGCAAAGGGTATATTTTATCTTTAATGAGAAACGGAATTACATAGATTTAGTTATGTAAAATCCAGTGGTATTTTCCAATTTTTGGACCTTTATCACCGTCCCTAGCATCTTCGTATATGTGCAGCACCTTATTTTACTTATCCGAGTTTACCGTCGCCAGTATGTGGCGTGCAGTTTTCAGCGTGTGATGGTAACCGGTCGTATCGAGTGGCGCAGCAAACAGGTGGGTTGTGAATGGAACATAAAATAGAGGCTGAATGTTCTCGGTGTGAGAATAAATAAATTTTTGGTTTTAAACTAACTGTGCAGTCTATCAGAAAGTTAACGACGATCAGTGTCATGTAGAGGCTGTAAAGCATCTAGCCCACGGTAGACCCTGGCAGTAAACGTGTTATTAAAGTCTATCTGCCATCACTATAACATTAAGTTTGATGGAAGACACATTACCTATTTTCCCCACCCACTTTTCAGCAATCATCAGTTTCTGCGTGATGCATTGCCTCTATTCAACTCGCACTGTTATAGTTACGTAGTGTGAATATACTTATAATTTAGCATGTGGCAAAATTTGATTATACATTATAAGATCTTCAAAACATTATGCGTATTCGAGGACAATATTCCTCCAGATATCAAGGTAGTGCCTCACAATAGGACCTAATTCTCTTCAAACTGGAACTTCCCAGAATCCAAAATAACCTAAAAACCCAGTAAAGTAACGGTCAAGTGAGCCACTATGAAGTGTCATGGATTATGATTATGGAAGCGGTTCATTTAATGATAGTGCGTGAAATGACTAAATGGACATTTTTAGATGCGCGTGGAAGTACTCTTCCGTAATTTGTTTTCCTGAAGTGACGATCGGCCAAGATCATGGGGCAGTCAACAATCATCCACATGCAAATTCGGTTGATTGATATTTGGTTTAACTCTTCGTTATGGTAACAGATCACTTAGGGTTCCGTCACTACATCTCTGCCAAGTCGCCTGACCTCCAAGCCATGCTAGTAGCCCTGGCCCTTCAGTACGTCGGCAATGCAAATTTAGCCCATGTATTTTTCCTTTTCCTGACTTCAAGAAAGACCTAGGGTACTACATTATCTTGGCTAAAGTTACGGTAACAATGACAAGGGGTATTTAAGAAGGTCTCGGAAATACTTTTCAACCCTAGAGTTCTCTTGAGGATCTCGGAGAAGCATAGTGATTCCTGTCAGTTAACTGATCGGCCCAAGGACAGTCTGTCTGTCACTTAAGCAGGAATCGAGTTCCTTCAAAAATTGATTCGTCTTAAAGAAAAATTATCCGAGGGTTTAAAAATACAAATCCCCTATTCTTTTCAAAAGATAGAAAGTCACATCTGGTTTACTTTAAAATATATTTGAATTTTCTCTTCAGGTAAATAAAATTTACAATCTCTGCCGATTAACAATGGAATATAAGTTATGAAATCTCTACAAATGCATTTGCTAAAGCAAATTTATCACGCCTCGTGTATTTTAGCACTGATTGTAGGAAGATTAATGCACTACGATGCCGTCCTTGAGGGGAGAAATTTTCACTTTAGATGATGTTTGTAAAAGGATCAAATCTTAAACAATCGCCAACCCTCTTGTTTCCGCCTGCGCTGCAATCAGGCTAATTACAAATATAAAGTCCTGAGTTTTGCTAAATTCACTTCCATTTTGACACGTTAGCACCCTTAATACTGACATTTGACTTTGAATTAACCTTTCGGGGTAAATTTCACATGATTGGTGGAAAAATAAGCATTTTTCTATACTTCTATCCGTATATCTAGGTGAACTTCATATTGGTCGTGGAAATTCATACACAATTTTTGCAATAATAACAGACAATTAGCAAAAGAAGACTTTTATTACCAGACGGAAAGTGTTTTTATCATGGAAAAATTATGGAATGTAGTTTTTTGCCTTGGTGTCTTAAAAGTAACCTTGTTTGATTAATTAAGGAGCTGCTTCTTTACCCTGAACTTGCTAAAGCACGTACCAATAAGTAAGCTAGAAATAATGCAAATTTACGAAAGAATTGAATAAGTCAGTAGGTTGTGCAAGTCGAAAAAGAGTGGCCACCTCCGAGGCTTCAGTATTTGCTGCATGCAGATAACAAGTAGCACTTATTTTGACAGCCTGAATTTGGGAAGGGGCAGCTAAGGCTAGGGAAAGGGGTTGGCATTCCATAAATCACTGGGAATAAAGATAACATAACAGATAACTTTGTCATTTATCCAATTGTAGCATAGTAGTTTTAGAGAAAAATGGCGCTAGTGAAAACCCTTTTGATGCTTTGATGCAGTCCACTGTAGTATCTCAAAAGTAGGCTATTGCGTGAATTACAGCTGCAAATGAAGTTAGGTTATCTTTGAACTGCTTTGTGCCGTCTAAAATTCGGAGTGGCATTAGGTGCTTTCCTACCTCCCATATTATAGTCATATTTAGTCATTTGGGGGATAATTGGATGGTCATAAATACCACTTATTATTTATGTTAAGAGCGATTATCTTTATGAATAGCTAAATCTTTCAACGGAAGACGTGGGAATTCGTGCCACTTTAATTTAAATTGAGGCGCTGGTGGTACTCATGCATGAATCTGGCCAATCTCGTTAACTCCAGCTTCCCAAAGTCCGCTTTAAAATCTATGGTTCATTAAGTTCCTCTAAAGTAAAGACAGTTGAAAGTGATTACTTTTTAAGAGATGCAATGAAACAAGAAGCTATTGAGTTCTGGGTTGGTCCTCTGGCTTAATTCACTTTGAAAGTCATAAAAGGAATGGATGTGACTCACCGCAACGACTTAGTTGAATTTCCTAATATACCACGAGGTTTATTTCTCTCTAAAATAAACTTTGGCCGATTTGTACTTTCAATAAGTTCAGAAGGCAAGCATCACATAAGCATTTTAAAGGCCTAGTTATGCGCAGCCTCCATAAAGGGGGTGCAAGAGGGTGTTAGCCGACCTTTCATTAGAACCACAACTTACCAACGAAGTTGCCTGGGGCGTCTTCGTCAAGCCACTTTAATTGCTACCAACCAACAATGCAGTATGTGAAGTGAATGAAATGAGCAAATTATTTTATTCGGTTTTGATTGTCCCCATCTTCTGGATGAAAAGGCGAGTTATTCCCACGCACTGACCACGAACCATTTCCATTGTTCCTCCAATATACCTCGCAGAAAATTATATCCAAATTCACTCCCTATTTCCGCATTACATAGTAAACCCACAAATCAGTTTTTTACCAAATTTGACAGAATGATTTACGAACACATGTTTCCCATCGTGGCCTTTTTTAAAGATTACGGGAAAAGATTTAAAGTAATTATAAATCTTGCATAGAAAACCCAGAAGTGATGTTATAATTTATTTTGTCCTCTCATAAATCGTAACATTAGCGTTAAAAAGCTGTTTCAACCCTTGGGAATTTCCCTTCTGTCATTCACATAGATGACGTTAATGGCAAAATGAACCACCCAACCTGGGGTAGTGCTTCTATTTAAACAGTATTACCATCCAATAGGCATTCATGAACGTTGATATATTTAATGCTTGTAAGATCTCCTGAATAGATGACAAAATTAACTGACATTTGTTAAAATGTATGTCTAACGAAATGAGCCCTTCAGCCCCTGTAAGTTAAACTAGTATCTATAGCCTCCTGATGCCTTCTAAACGCCAAACTACTCTGTTAGCATGCCTTGGCGCGGTTATGGGAAAAATCTGTGGTAAAAGTCACTTTGAAACAAAAGCTGAAAACCCTTTTTTACGTAAACTAATTAATAAACTTAAATTCCACAGTGGGGAGATATGTGATAAATACCACAGGAGGAACAAAATAGCCTCACTTTTGTGTTTACAACACTGACCGCTGAAGAAGTAAAATCGGTTTCGCCGAAGCCCTTAGCACCGTCTCCCAAATGGCCACTTCTTTGATACAATTTACCATGCATGGGTGAACCACATGTGTAATGTGCTCTACCACTAACAGGTGGCATCCACCTTCTGATGCGGATGCATTATGCCATCTTTAAATCCTTCCCGCAGTTGACATCAATCAGTTATGACTAAAGCAGTGTAATACTTTAATTATCTGTTTAATACTCCGTCTTTGTGCTTCCACTGGACGGCATGGTCTCCGGATCATGCCAGTAATCTCACTGGCCGTTCTGTAAGTTGGCCAAACATTTTCTGTCTTGGTCTGTTGATTACCTTCGAGTTCAGGAAGGACTTGGGACAATACAGTAGAATGCCCGCTAAGAGAAATGCTAGAGATGCCACTCAAAGGAGGAATAAAGGTGTGCATTAAGCTGGTATTTGTTTAAATCCAATCGCCGTGATGTAGGCTCTTCATTTTTTCCACAGACTGCACCCAAATTCACACCCACCCAAATCTTACTACGGCTCTAGAAAAAAATGAGGGGCGCAACAGTCGATTTTAGTAATCACTAAATTGCTTCCTGTGGTGCGTGACATTTCACTTGTCAAGCGAAATTTTATCCCAAGTAAGTTTTTTGTCGTGAACTAAAATGACTACCTGAATAAGGCATAGTATTTAAAAATAATAATGCTATACGAAAAATATATGACAGGAGGTCGCAAAAGCAGATGGCACTTCATTCTCCTCGTTACTGTTGCTCATACTAATCATTTTGTGGGAATATCTCGTCCCTTATCATAAAATGTTTTATTTTTTGTTTCATTACAGTCATCCTACGTGCTCAATCGAGAGCATTCGTCATTGCGATGGGTCGTACCTTCGAAAACAAGCTAATTTGTTTGATGGGGGTTTACGGCCGCATACGGTGTTTAAGTTCAATAGTTTCCAAGTGATTTATTCAGAAAATACCAATTATTTGTAGTTTTAAATCCGATAAAATTTGTAAACGCGGTCTGCCACTTGTAAGTGATATCCTTAAGTGTTTTGTTATTGGGGCCTCCCTTTCCTGTGCCCTCTAATTTCCACAGACTCAACTGAATTTCGCCACTGGACAATGAATCTGCCACTTTCACTTCCGACTTTAAGCAGTTCTGATATGTTTGAAGCCAGATCAACTTAATATTTGGTTTGGTCCAGTTTAACTCTTCAAATGCAAAGGATGTGATACAGGTAACCAATGAAAATCTCACTTAAGACAAAATTTGTCTTTTTGTCCATCTCAAATCCATGGCTGAAAGTAAACCGATGCACCACCGATAAAATGGAGATGCTAAGCAACTTCGAAACGACTTAATACCCGAGTTTGAATGAATTTTCCCCCTTTTAATTCATCGTACTTCTGGTATGATTTGTGGCGAGGAAAAGAAATGCAGGGTTGGATGAGTGACATTTGGTAGACCAAAATGACAGAGGGTATTCAAAGCACGGCTCTGCATTCTTTCGGGCTTTGACAGTTTATGCAACTTTTTCAATTGCCTACGAGGCGCACAAATGCCCTCATAAGGGCTATGATAAAAACAAAATTGAAATGATTCATTGAATAATGCTTCAAGGAGAGGTAAAACGAGGACACCAAGCTTCATTGGGTTGCTTTGATTTGGATAAAACGTAGCCTACTTTTGAAAGTCGTGCTTAATTTGTGGCATGACTGAGTCTATAGAACTAAAAGATATAATTTACACGAAAAGCTTTAAGTCGCAGATCCTATGTTTAGAGAAATCTTTTAGGCCAAGCAATGGTTGTATGTTCCCCCAATAGTTGTTGCAAAATAGTGAAATTAATGCAGACAGAGAATCTTTTTCGATGATTACTCTCCCAGAAAAATCGGTAATGTAATACTGAAATTTTGACAAGTTTTGCAAGTATACCATTACCGGCCCTGAGAGTGTGCACACAAATGAAACAAATCAACACGTTGTTTTTCCATTAATACCGCTTTCGGTTATGTGATAAAGTATTTCCTTCTCTGGAGACCTCAAAATAGAGTTAGAACTTTTCTTCGAAAGTTTAATTAGTAAAAAAATTCACTTTTAATCAAATAAAAGTCTTACTTCTCGCAGTGCCAAATTAGTTTCTTGAAGCAGATATTTGTAAGAAAATAAGCGGTATTTGAAGCCGTGAGTAAGGATAGTGCCTGGTTTAAAATGTACACTTATTTGCCTCAATTTAGGGAGGCATAGTAATAGAAGAAGTTTTTAGTGAATTGTTTCCTAAACCATGAGAGGAATCATCCACTACGTGTTCTAATGACAGTGAATAGATCAAATCGCTGTAAATAATTTAAACGGGCAAGCGTTATTTATAGAAGACCATACACAAAACGCAGTAGACTATCAAATAAAGACCTTAATTTACCACCTTTAACTGACCGACAACGCTTGCCATTTAAAGGCCCCCTATTTGGAGGCCTACAATCGCCTCAGACCACACATGGACCATAAATTTTAGGCCAAATCAAATCAGGAAAATAGGATTTTCCTCATATAACCCCCTACATGCGCATTTAATTAAATGGTTAGGTGGTAATAAAATATACATTTTGCTAATTTGGCTTCCAAAGGTGGCCAATGAATTAGGCATTTGTGAATGTAACAAACTGTTCCTAGTGCTGAAGGGGTGGGGAGAGTTCATTCGATTTGCCCACCATTTGTCCCTCTCATGTGTTCCTAGTTTATCATTCAATTCATTTTTTGCCAAGATAAGGGCCTAATTGAGGGAGTGGTAGTCTATGGAAAACAAAAGAGGCCGAAGCAATTACTGGAAAGACGCACAGAGAGATGACAAATGGCTTTTTTGCAGAAGCTAATTAGCTTCTGTACACTTAGTATACTTTTACCCAAAGATTAGGTCCTGTGGAACCTGCATATCATATCAAGTAGAAAGGGCACTGAATTCGTTTTGAGCTGCGTGCCCATTGTGGTAAGATAGTAAAGGTCTTATGGGTACATGACGAAGCATATCCGAACATTTTTAAAGAGGAATCTATAAAATGCAGAATTTCCCTAAATGTACTGGACATGATTTTGTATGAGCACCAAAATTAGCAAACTGTGGTGGTGAATATTTTATTTAACCGAATTGAACTGATAACTTGTATCACAATCAAAATACCCATTCACGAAGTTTTGAGTGATTTTTTCAATGGGGAACGCTGTTAAGCAAGTTCAATCACCTACTGATGCGGACATGCTGCTTACGTGGAAAGAATTTATTCTCTGTGTATTTGTTGTCCCCATGCAGTAAGTCGAATTAGGGAAATTATGAAACATGTTTATTTGCTTTGGGTAAATCACTCCTTTTTTAGCCCATTTCAAATATCACTAGTCTGAGTGTTTAAAAACATGCACATTTCTTTGGGACAAAGTCGCCCAGTTTTGACAACTTTCCAGCATAACTCTGTCATTCTGTACATAACGAGATAGGAATATTTGATGCGAAAATTTTTCAACACAAATTGACATCCTCTGCAAAATTAATAAAATGAGCCACTCGTAACCATCGCTATACAATACAGTATTTTTATGGCAATAGGTGCTCGATGTTACACCAGAGACCTGTAGTAACTACATCTCCACTAGGTTTCTCGCATGAAGGGGAGCGGGGAAAATCTCGTTTAATCCTATTAGTCCAAACAGCCGTACTATTTAAGGCTAACTACCAACTCCTTCACCAGCTCTAAAGTGACCATCTTGTTCTTCGAGACTATTAGGGTTTACCTATCCCAATTCTCACCAATAAAGGTTTTTTTCGTTGAGTTTTTAGAAGTATTAAACTCTCAATTATGAAAATATATATTTCTAACATGAAATGTTTTGTCTGAATAGCATACCATCACATCAAAAATTTGCCTATTTATAAAACTCGTTTGGAATGAACGTTTGTTTACAAGGACACTTAAAATTTCAGTCCTTATTCGAGTTGCATCAAATTTAATCCAGAATAATCTGGGTTGTTTTTTTCAAAAATTTCATTCTAAAACCGCAGAAGGGAAATGGAAGGCCTTAGAGGTTAGGAAAAAAGCGAAACTTTTTCTCACTTTACTGCATTTTTAATGACTCCCTAAAATTTGTTATTTAATGCGGTGGTTTCAATGCCCGTCGATCCTCTCATCACATTAACCAGAACCATTTCTTCTCTTCCACCACCGGGATAATAAACTGCGGAGCTAATGGACTCAATAATCATTTGGTTATTTGAATTTATTCAAAGCCTTGTCAATAAAATTCCACCATTTTATTATTTATTGGGGAAAGAAGGCAGTAAAGTCGGGGCACTAAGGCAGACCCACATTTTGTATAATTAACGAGGAGAAGAAACGCGTGGTTTAATTTTTTTCAGCTTACTTGATAATTACTCGCACTTGATGAACATGGTAAAAATGTACTCCAGCAAAATTTCTTTCCCTTTACTGTTTTAGAGAAGGTAAAAGTATGTCTAATATGATGATCTCATCACTTGCGGCAGTCAATAAACAATTTTTAATTTGCATTGGTTGAAGTAAACATTGTTAAACAGTAGAAAAGATCTCGGCTCATTTTTTGGAAAAAAACGAATTTTTATTTACATCACGTATTGCTTTTGAGATCAGGGTAGTCTTTTACTTTTAACCATTAATCAATAGACCGAAGGTCAATTAGGATACCACTGTTTGATTTTTCGATCAATAATCAATGTTGACAACACAACAACGTCCGTGTATTATTGTCCGTTGTTAATACGACTTGGATGTAGCAATGGAGAGCAGTTGCTTAGAAGTGACTCAACCTCACTTTTGAATCACGATTCTTAGAAAAAGAGTAAATAAAGGGGCATTTATGATATTCTGAGTGGTCAAGTTTGCGTTGGAGGTAGGTAGAACTAGGAAGACTATATTTTTACGACTAGCGGCACATAAAAATGAAATCACGCTTTCCTATCACACTTAAACGCACCCAAATATATGCGCATACTTTTCATAAATTTTACGATGTTTTTTGGAGTCTTATCACCTAGGCAACATCGGATTCAGCCACGGCAGTACTTAGAACGGGAGAACGAGGAGACGAGACACTGCAAGGAGTAAATGATGAGTCGCAAAGATACGCCGAAGCAAAGTTTTTTTCCCAGGACCAAATGTTGTCCCCATTTCTAAATAGCATTCAACTTCCACCTTGGGGAGTGCAATCAAGAAGCCACCTCTCATTCTACCATATTTCACTGCACTGCATGATCCATCTTTCCCCTCTTAATGCTTGCATCTCTAAATCGCAGGAGCTGCTACCATTATGAAGTGGCCTATTCAGTGGGAGTTGGGAGTTTCTTTGATTCACTGCTAGTCATTTAGCTCGGTCCAGGCCATTATATCATGTGATGCATGAAACATCACCAAAACGTCAAATCTTCAAAGTTTGTGGGGTGGATGAGGCGTTGCTGAAAAAAACCACCAGTTGGTGTTCAGTAAAAGCTCTTTTTTCAGCAGTAACTTTGGATCTTATTTCAAATAAAACTGTTGGCTCCAAAGCAATAATTACCAAGAGACTGATAACAGAAGGTATGGGCAAAAAAGAGGCAATTCTATGCAAATCGAAACACAAAAACACTTGGAAATTCAAATAAAGCGGATTCCAACTATTAAAAACGGGCAATTTCTGCTCCTCTTCCTCCTATGTAATCATCCACTTCAGAGCAGAAAATGACAAAGACGAGCTCATCGCCCAAGGCAGAGAAGACCGAAAAACCGAATGCATCAGCGCTCTGGCTGACTGCATGTCATTTCTTTTGAAAAAAGTTAATGTCCACCGAGAGCGTTGTCACCCATAACCCTTTAAAACCTAATCACCAGATGAGTAGAGTAGCATATAATTTTGGAACACTTTGGGCATTTGTTTAACTGTCCGTTTTGGTTTCAAGGACAATGGGGACTTCCACTTCAGTTCCAGTAGCCCCCAGCCCCCTTCTATGTCAATACATATTCTGCCTAAGTCTTCTTTCTTCTTCAGAAAAGTCTCGAGAGCCACAGTTCAGCATTGGATCTAAGTAGCGGCAATTACTTATCACATAACTGATAATTTACCGTAGATAGCTTAAATAATGTGCATAAAAATTATGCTACTTTTATACGCTCTGCGACAACGGAAGGAGTCAAAATGTCAAACAACTTTGACCAACGAGGAGCTTAAGTACTAGCGGAAACGGGGAATTAAAAATCCTCTTTCCAAATAACCAAGACTCATGCAAATTTAATGTTCACTTCACAAGTACCCTCTATTTTACCCAAAAAAGCATTCATCGTCATGAAAACTGAATGATATATATCCGCCTCGATTAATTCATATTTATCCACCTCTGATTCACAAGAAGCATCATCAGCAAATGTTATAATATACAATAAAAATTATCCCATTTCACCACAATTTGAGTGACGTTGTTGATGCCCCGGGATTTAAAAGAACAAAAAACGGATGATTAAAGAGTCGTCCGTTAAAAATGCCACTTGTTTACCGAGATGTTGAAAACTGGACTTTTTTTGGGAAAGAACTTCAGACTGTAACAATGTGCCAAATTTCCGTATTGCGTCTACTCAGCAATCTTGATTGCTCTTCAGGTAATACCACCACCTCCGTCCCTATTTCTAAATATGCGCATGGTTAAATTCATAGATTCAGAAGCCCTTGGTTTTATAAACTTGATGTTATATTTTCACGTTGGCAAAAGTAGCAAATTCTTCCACCAACTTTAATTTCGAGTCCAGTAGGTTAGGCCACACCCGTGTCATAGTTAATAAAGACGACTTGGTTTCCGAAAATGCTACACAGAAATGTAGGAACACTAAATCGCAGCAAGGAGGTGATGTTTGGAGAAATGGCTAAAAACAATCTTCCTCTTCGAAGTTAATGAGTACCGACAATTTCGAGGTTGAGTACGATGTCTAATGCAATTAGCACTGAGAGATTGTGGTAAGAAACTCATTTTAATCTGCAATGCCTCTATCTCGTCCGACTTTGTCAGTTATTGCTATTTCATCAGCCGTTACCAGGATACTTGGTATTCTGTGACTACCTCAAGGGGAAGTCAATGGACTTTTGGGCAATTCGGGTAGAAAATCGCAATAGCTTTTCTTCCATCAATATTCGGTTGCTTCCTTTCCTTCAGTTTGTAATCGCAACATTTGAACTGAATGCACTTTGAATTGGATCCATCGAAATTCCCTTGAACGTCTGTATGTACGAAAGAAGGATGCAATTCAGGGCGGTAATGTAATTCCTGGTTTTGTCTGTAATCAAAGTTAATCGGTCCCCATTTGGTTGCTAATTACAGATTATCCTTTTGAGTAGAAGCTACTTAGACTAACAAAGTGGGATAGATACTTTTTTAGAGAAAAACCAGGCGAACGAGCAAGGTCCATACGACAGACGATGGAGTTATGTCAATTGTTGACTCCTAAAGACAGTGATAAATGCAATCTGACAGGTAGGCCTCGAAAAACTCACTTTGCCACCTCGTACCACCCCAAAAATGAGGTGGAAAATGGAAGAAATTGAAGAATTAAATCCTTTTTCCCTGAAAATATTTCCACTTATGCTTTGAAGTTGAAGTAAACAGTGGGACGAAATGCCATGTTGATAGTGCAGAAACGCCAGCCTTGTTTGAGCCTGAAGTTTTGCACATTATA
Source organism: Echinococcus oligarthrus (assembly GCA_900683695.1). Taxonomy (NCBI): domain Eukaryota; kingdom Metazoa; phylum Platyhelminthes; class Cestoda; order Cyclophyllidea; family Taeniidae; genus Echinococcus; species Echinococcus oligarthrus. Next base: position 12,399 of record CABFON010000063.1, read on the forward strand.
ACCTTTTCTCCTACTTGTGGCATTCATTACCTACATTTACAAAATGTCCGAAGCTTTTTTTACTTTATATGTTGGGAATTTGCTGACATCTACCGTAAATGTCAACGCTTCTGGATGGAGGGCGCTGATTTTAGCATATTTCGATGGTGACAATAGCACGCCTTTATCCATTCATTTGTAGCCAGAAGCATGTAGCATTATTTTCTGACAGACGAATTGTTTTGTACGACAAAAAATCATGCATTATTTATGTGGACTGATAATTTGGCCTGTATGTGGGCATTGGTAATGCAAGCTTCTTTTTCCTGGGTAAGTTTTTTTTGCCATTGATATTTGACTAACACCATTATCAGGCACCTACCTGGATGCTGGCATACTCAAAGGCACAAGAGACAGCGGTCGCTTTCGAGCCATAACGAAACCAGCCTGCACTTAGATAAGGCATGCACCACTACGCATTCCATAAGAAGTAGCTAGGCTTTCAAGATCCCATTTATCCACGATATGTTGGAGCCTGTTATAATACTTCACTGTAGTGCACTGATTGTTTGTTTAATTCTTCTTTTTAATTTTACGAATAATGAAGGCTCCGCGATTATATTTCCACTGAGCGGCATGGCCCTCGGGCTGGCAAACCCCCACTCTTCTGTACGTCAGCAATAGTTATTCTGCCCTAGTATTATGCCTTTGGGACGATTTGGAGCACTGCGTAACCTTTTCAAACACGGAGTCCGAGATGACTACAGTAAGGTATGCATAACGCAGCCAATTTTGGGTTTAAACACAAAATAAACAGGTAAATTTTTACACCATGATGCCACGCATGGTTCTAAACAAAAGAAACACAGAAGAAAATTTTTATTTAATAAGTAAGACGGTTTTGTGTGGGACAGAAAATTGACTGAATTAGTTGATGATATTTTGGATGGAAACTCCGCTTACCTAATTAATAAAAGCAAAATTCTTGCTTAAAATAAAACTAGAAATTTGATTTTCACCTATTATTAACCACAATGCAAAGGAAGTTTTTAATTCCCGTTAGAAATAAGGATTCTGTGGAAATAATTAGTTTGCTACCAAAGTACTCTCCAAATTTAATTCCAGTAGGAGGATCAGTATCGCATTTATTAACCATGTAATCAGCATTAAAGCCAATTTGTCACGACCACCACGCAATTTCCCTAGCCGACTTATTTGTTTTCTAGTAAAAACCAAAAATGCTACTCCAACTGTCTGGTTTATCCCCGGACTCTTGTTTTTTTAGCACGATTTTAATGTTTATTTACCGACTTCCGGCCATGTCTATGAGTGGCTCTCAGAGTGATTTTAAACCTTTTTCTCTTTTTTAATCGGCTCCCAATATCAACAACCTCAAGCTCTCGACTATGCTGAAGGAAACACTTGGCGATAAATGGGCGAATCTGAGTGAACAAGAAAAATGGGTGGGGCCTCCGTTTAATGCGCAAAAATATGGAAATTTCAGGGACATAAAGCTCCATTACGTCGTTTTTTTATAGACCATAATGGCGTGCGCTGAGATGTAAGAATGCACTGATCCTCTGTAATAAAAAGTAATTATTTCGGTACACCTGATTGTCTAGAAGTTTAATCCCTCTATTATGCATAGACTGAAGAGCAATAAACTACCTTCGGTTAGTGGCCGGTGGTTGTGCCAAAACATCAGCTGGTGATAATCGCCCGACTAGATTCAAATTAACTTAAAGTTCCATGATATGTTGTGAGTTTTTGGTGTTACTATCGTTAAAAGAATACCAAAAAATAGGGCTCAAGAGAATAACTAAAAGCCATTGTAGGGAAGGAAAAGTACTTTTGCCTTACTTACCCAATCCCTGAGTTACGCAATTCCGTGGAGCACGTTTAGGTTAAAATCATCGACTTGGACTTTCTAAAATATTTGAAAGGAATGCAATTTGAGAATTTCGCTAATATAACGGTTAGAAATAGTTATTTTTTGTTGGTTTTACCCTATTAAACAGTCCATATTTTTATGAGCTTATTTTTTCTTCTAAAAGCTAGTTCGTACTCTAGAGTATTCACAAATTCACGAGTTTGGGACTTCAAGTCAACTGGATCTACGACTATGAGTTGTGAGAAAGTGACAGCTGAATGGACAGTTATCTCTCCTTGATACAAAGCTGCCAACTTCTCTTAAATATATTTTCAAAAAGAAGTTCTCGGCTATTTCGAGAATTTTAGTAGGCCAGAAAGAGTAAAATGGGTGTAAAGTAACAATATATTCCTTAATGCACAAGAAAATGCAGTCCTAAACTCTTGATTCTGCGGCTTTTTACAAAGTACTCATGGTCGAAAACTGTCAATAAAGTACCCATCAAAGTTGTCTTGTGAAATTGGACTTGGTATTGACGTCATGTAAGAAGAATTTACTGAGATAAAACTAAATGGAAGGCATTACAAGATCCAACACTTCCAAGTCATCTAAAATCCCTTGATTTCACGCATGTCTGCTTTACAAGATCACCCACCTTTCACCACATTTCGGCTTTTCCTCCCGTTCATTCTAACCAATCTCGTTTACTTTGTGACGAGTGAACGATTGTGGATGTATTTCCTCGTACACAATTTGTTTGTTTGTCAGATTCTGTGTTACACATTCGTCAAGGTATATGAAAAGAAAATGACTCATAATCTGTTTGTTGTACAATTAGCTTCTTTACGTTCTTTATGCTCTTTAACTAGAAAAGTGACTCCTTGACTCCACTATTCGGCGCATCAACAACTCCAAAAGTAGAGTTTACATATGCCTCGCTTCGTGCCGTCTAACCATTCAAAATTACAATGCAGCAGTAGTTTTGATTTTTCCCTCCTTCCCCATTTAGTGCGTTTGATTTCCCGAAGTAGGGCAAAAGTTCCCTTCAATTAGGTGCATTGTCATGTTTGGGAGTGATTCACCATGGGAACAAGATGTGAGGGATATTGCACCCTACTTGACTATATGACAGACAGCATCAAAAAACATTATAAGCAATCAACAGCATCAGCAACTATTCTCTATTTCAGACGTATAAATTAGTGTTACAGAAAGATGGCTGCCGCCCCAATCAGTACCCGAGTTCAGGAGGATACTTAAACTAACAGTATTATACATTTATGTAATGCTACTGGAAGCATTATCCAGCTCTGGAATAAGTTTTTTAACTGTACTGCCCCCAAATGGAATATTTATGTCTTTTCTTAGAAACGGCACTAACAGCATTTGCGGCATTCCATTAGGAAGGGCTTTGAATTAGGCGCAAATGACACCTTCACTTTAATTTGAGGTTTTTATAAATTAAGTAGAAGTGTCCCAACAGCCACTACACTCTAGAGTACACCTTTAAATGTGCATATATGACAACGGTATTTGGAAAATGCCTCATTCGACGTAAGTTGTCACAGTCACTTTCGATTGGCAACCAGAGATATGCAATCACCTATTAGAAACTAACCAAAAATAGAAACAAAATAAGAGGAAAGACTACTGCGACTGAATATTGTGCTTTTTTAATCAAACCACTGTTGTTGCTCTAGTCAAGCCACTGTTGTTTGGGGAACATTTTTTCTTAAACAGTAATTTAGCGTGATCCGTGCTGGTGCAGTTGAGGGAGGGGAGCCGTCGGCATTTGACGATGAAGGCGACTGAAACACATACATGCACATACATGGCGGATATACCAAGTGCATTGCTATTTATAGACTGTAAAATAAAAGGAGATGGGAACTCGACATTTACGACTCGAGCCGAGATAAATTGGAAATCGACTCCCCCACATGAAGCAGAGTTGGGGCGGTGAAAAATGTGGGCAATTATCAGTGCACCTTTTGTTTTTGTTTTTTATAAAGCGAATGCGCCGAATAGGAGTGACACTTTTTGTTCTACTGGCTTGGCTCTTTGTTACTCTGGTAACATTCTCTCTATTCGAAAGAGTCAACTTTATAGCACCACATTGCTCTCCTTTAACAGTAACTTGCGCACGAAGTAGTCGGCATTCTTGAGCCATCACCAGTGAGGCAACTTTTGATTGGACTCATCTGATGCTCTTTTTGAACCCCGGCCTAAATTATGACTTGGAAAAGAACATTCACTAGCTAAGACGTAGGGAGTAATTAAATGTTTAATGCTTATTTAGAAAAAAGAACTTTTTTGTGGGTAGAAGGCCGCATTTCAAGGTGTGTGTAAAAATTAAACGGACGAATGCATGGAAGCCGAAGCTTGGGTCCATCAAACAATCGCTCACCCTAGATTGCAATCTCCCCTCCCTTGTGTTCATTAAAAATTTGGCAACTTATTTAAAGGAGTGAAGGTTCCACTGAGACCATTGGCGCTTTCCCACTAATTCAAGTATTTTAAGTCCTTTGGCTCCCAGTCTGTGGTTTTGTACCTTTTCCCCCCTTTTTGTGCTCAAAAAACTTTTCCAGATTCGCCCATGTAGCTTAGTAGCCATCCTTGGGGATAGCTACTACTTCCTTTGCCTCTAATCTAACCAAAATTTTTGTGTGCATTACATATATGTAAGAAAAAAACTGCATTCAGCTTAATTACCTTTTACGACTCCAAAACAACTGGGTTTATGCCTAATTTTAAGGGTAAAATTTTTACCAATGGAAAATTGCAGCTGTGGGGTCACATTCATCAGCTTCACAGCTCTAACTCATGACCTCCTAATCGCCCAAAAAACTTTATTAGCCCCAGAGAATTTGACCTGTTTTACTTCATGAGACTATGCATGGCATGTTTTCTCTTGCAAAAACAAGTTTTCACCTCGCGCTACATTTGCAGACAAAAATATGGAGTTGCCTTCCCCTGAATTTCACGCAAAAAGTTTCCGTAATAAAATTCCCAAAATTGTTGGGATTAATATTAAAGACGTTGAAGTGGTATGATGCTGAATTCTGCCTTCTAGTGAAACACGTTTTACTTCTCACTAGTAGCCCTCCTGGAGTCAGTGAAAATAGGGACTCATGTCTCCTATTCACAGGCGACAATTGAGTGTTTAACTCCCAGCTCCCCAGGCAACATGAACCCGATTTGGCCGTCGATAGCGCTGCTGCACTTTTGTTCCACCTTATTCTGTTCATGCAGGGAATTCAAAACTGTATGTAACATTTCCCAAAGATCAGCATTCTGATTAGATGTGTTTCCGCAGAAAAAATAACATCCGTTGGGGACAGCGCCAGTGGCCGTAAGACTATATCCATACTAATAATTGTGAAGAAATAACAAAGCCTCTCTCTCAGTTGGGGCTTCAGTAAATCAGCACCCATGGAAAAAAATACTTCAAGAAGGGAAAGGGCCCAGTGTGAGGAAAGGACGATGACTCTCCAGAAAATGTTTCGAGTTTTTATATTTTAATAACCTAAAGGGGTCTTACTGCGCAACAAAGTTGAGGTCATTCATTGTTGGAAACGGGCATTTCGGACAAAGCTCCTTCTTCTCTCAGAAACAATGCCACCTGTGGGACCAAACTTCGACTTTGTTGTTTTAGAAGACTATCATTTAGTTGTCGATTTCAAGACTTCAAGCATAAGTCATTGAGTGACACGACAGTTGGATCAATGTTGCTCTTTTAGTTCGTTGACTGTCAATTAAAAATCTGTTTGACTAATGGTAAAACTTGGCCAAACAACTTTTCTTTCGATAATTATGTGCTTGTTGTATTGCCATCAGAAAGGATCCCCTAGACTAGTAGCCAGAATTTGTCATTTGCGCCTTGATTTAAAATTGACCAAATTTGTATTCATATATTGTAATCGCGTCTTGTTATTCTACTAAAGTGGGAATCTCAGTAAATTCTGCATCTCCCCCCCCTTTGTTTGTGTTCTAATGCCTCCCAGCTAGGCTAGAAAAGCTACACCTAAGTGTAGCAAGGGCATATTTGCTCCCAGATTTAGCCATGGTAGAGAAAACGACGTTTTTGTACTTTGGAATTCTATGTTATGTTTTCTCGCGTTACGGAATCGAGTTTGAGGCAGGACGACCACACAAATAATAAGAATATGCAAACCTGATGTTGTAACCCTTTTTAGCTTACCCTCAAATCATTGTATTTTTTAAGGAGATAGACACAGCATTGGTGCTTTTTATTCCAAGAAGGCACAGGTGGTTCTAGGGATTAACCGATTAACTTTTGGGAAAATTCTCTAGCATTTCGTCTAACCCAACTCCGTGCCAATTTCTCTGTCATGACAATGGATAATGAGAAGCTACTGGGTGGTCTCTGCCCTTTCCAAATTGTAAGGACATTTAGTGGACCATTACGAACATGTCAGACATTGGTGGAAATAGCTCGACACTTGGTTCTCTTTGTGCGAGCTGATCTAGCAACAAATTTGATGCTAACATGAGCTTTGGCAATAGCTCACCCATTCAGGAAATCCAAGCAGTCAAGAGCTACTTAAAGGTTAAATTTAGCAGAACAAAATCTGTTTAAGGCGAAAAATTTCTCGAAAAGGTCGAAAAGTTGGTCAATCTTCCTGTTGATAGCTGACGATATTTACGCCCGACATTCCTAGATCCTTAGAAGCTTTTTCAATCCTAGCTGTTCACGAAGAGACATGGACACAATCTCTAGGTCTCTTCTTTTTCGGGTAAACATCAAATTTTGCGCAGCAACCAGAATGTAAGCTGCTTAATAAAGACAGCGGCAGAATACACACAGTTTTTATGGCTTCCTGCCTTCCAAACAAATCTGACATTTTGCTGTGCTACGACTACTGGTGGTGGTGGTGATGGTGTCGGCGACCGTTGGTGCCAAGTGAATCCTTCAAGGAGAATGCGTATGGG